>PISX010006091.1:0-42598 GCA_004024625.1 Mellivora capensis
GCAGAGGGCCCATCCTCTGAATTTTTCTTCTGTTGGGCATTCCTCCTCCTAGTCATTTTGGTGAGAATTGGCTGAATGGTTGTAGCTGGATGTATCGACCTTGGTGCAGTGAAGGTGCACCCTGGAATGCTTCTGAGCAATCAAGAGTCCCCACCCAAATGAAAGAAAAAAAGAAAGAGAGAAAGCAGAAAAAGAGAGAGAGAGAGAGGAAAAAGAAAGAAGGATAAAAGAGAAGGCTTAGCCCAAATCGGCCCCAAGGTAAGGTTTGTGAAGTATACAAACAAATACAGACAAACAAAAAAAGACTGCCCACTGGCGTCTTCTGCCCCCGTAGAGATCCTGACATCCCACTGGCGTCCCACTGGCGTCTTCTGCCCCCGTAGAGATCCTGACGAGTATAATTTTGATCTCAGGCTGATTTCATGAGTGATCGGAGTTCCTTGGTAGGTAATCAGCTCACTTTAGGGGACAGGTTGAACCAGAGCCTCCTCCTAGTTCCCCTCCATCTTGTCTCCCCCGGATCTGCTGCTTTTATGACTAGCTCAGGGATCTAAATTTACTTGATGATTATGCTAAAAACAAAAACACAAACCTTAAGACTTGGACCTCCTATAAGGACCATGATGAGAAAGTCCTTCAGGACCTCAGGTGTATGTTTGTTCTGCTGTCAATCAGGTACTTAAAGACCTATGGGTAGAACATCTAAGTTTACTCCTGACGGGACAACCGAGTATCAGGAGAGAAATTTGCCTGTGTGCGATTTGGAGCGGAGAGTATCCCCAGTACATCCTTGTATTGGGGAAAATTTTGTCTAATGTCAAAGACAGTTTGGTCTATCTTTATCTGTGTGGATTTGATCTCATTGATGGATACTTTCCCCCGGGAAGTATACAGCTATGATTCACATACCTGAAAACCTGTTATTGATACAAACAGAGATCAAAATGAAAAAGGCTACAAGGAATTAATATGTGAAACACTACCATGAGATGCAAAAAAAAAAAAAAAAAGCATTTGAAGAGAATGAACTTTATGAAACACTCCCGTATTTCTGTACTTTCTCTGAGTGTGTAATTGAAAAAGATAGCAGCTTTTTAAAAAAGCAGCTTAACTTGTGATTTTTATATTCTATTAACTAGTAGTTTTATCAAATCTATTGGTTTATCAGACATTTTCTAATCGCTTTATGATGGATATATACTATATGCGCTTTAAGGAAATCAAGCTTATTCGTAAAACAAAATTGTGTGGGGGGATCTAGTTAATTGGCATAGTCTCCATAACACAATTTTTAGGAGCATACATAGCTCTTGGCAAGTAAGTTCCGGGTACTTAGATGTTGGGCTGCTTCTACAAGGTTTAGAAGGCCCAAGAGATACCTGGATGCCACTGGGTATTCATTTGTGTGGGTGATTTTTGTGGTGTAAAACTCAGTTTTATTTTTTTTAAAGATTTTATTTATTGGACAGACAGAGATCACAAGCAGGCAGAGAGGCAGGCAGAGAGAGAGAGAGGAGGAAGCAGGCTCCCTGCCGAGCAGAGAGCACAATGCGGGGCTCGATCCCAGGACCCTGGGATCCTGACCCGAGCTGAAGGCAGAGGCTTTAACCCACTGAGCCGCCAGGCGCCCCTAAAACTGTTTTAAAGCTTTGGCTACAAGAGAGCACTGGTGTTTTGGCTTGGCGGCGCGCAGCAGTGACGGAGCTGAGTAGTAGAAAAACATGTCCTTTGACGTTTTAACTGGAAGCACTGCCTCTAGGAGTTGAGGGAGATCTGTAGCCATGATTTGATAATCCTCTTTCCTAAAATATAATTATGAATACAAAAGACTACTCATGTTCACTAGATCTAATTCCTAAGTATTATGTATTTATCCATCTGATAGATGTGTGTCTGCTTCCATAAGGTCATACCTGTGTGAAAGTCCAAAATAAAATATTTGTTTTTGTTTTTGTTTTTAAGTACTTATTTCTCACTGACTTAACTGCCGCTAAGGAAGGGAAGGGAGCAAGAGAGCCAGAGGGATAAGCTGGACAGAGATGTGGTTTCAGGAGAAATCTAGCCTTAGCCCGATCCCATAGGGAGTGGGAGCTCTGGAAGGTGAATTGCGTTGTAGAGTTGTCCTCCCAGAGAAGAAGAGACTTGACGCTGATTGGAAAGGAGGAGGCAGCCCTCTAGGCATCTGTGGGAAACATCTCCTCTCAACCATGGAAAGTTCCCTAGAGCAGGGTGTAAATGTGAACCACATGCACAGTAACTGAGGATCTGGGGAACACTGGTGTGAACGGAGTCTGGACATCTGGTATACCAGAGCGCAAGATTAGGAACCAGGAACCTATATATATGATGTGCATCAATCACAGAGATTTGGACAACCAGAGGGGCTCATGGAGAGAGTCCATAGGAGAACAACAAGGTGATTGTGGTTTTTTTAAAAAAAATAGGTCCCATGGGTGAAAATTGGAAAGGATTTATCTCAGAGAAGAATGTAATCACCATCTCCAAATATATGAAGGATTATTAAACAACACATCGTCAGGATGTACTGAAGAGTGTTTTAACTTCTACTGAGGACAAAATAAAAGGAAATGAATTTCACTTGCAGCTGGAGGGGATTTGGATTAGATATAATACAAAAGTTCTTTTCTCGTAGAAATGGGAACATTTTAGGATCTCCTCAAAGGTTTCTAAAATAGCATTAACTGACTGAAGATGGCCATCCCTCTAGCAATCATGCCGTAGAATTCAAGTATGAGAAAAATATGAGACTGAAGAAAATAGGATGTGAAAGAAGTATTTCCTCCTGAGACAGACACTTGCGTGCACACGCACACACACACATACAGAGACAGACATGCACAGTCACACTTTAAAACTTCTGTCATGTTAAAGCTATACATTTGCTTCAGAACATCTAAGTTCTCAGATGAAACCATCAATTGTCTTTCCTCCATGAAATTATATTTAAGTCAGAACTTCTTTGGGAGCAAAGTAGAATATAAAAATGTAGTTGTAAAAGTAACTAACCAGGTTGTGTTTTTCCCCTGTAAAATGCACTTAGAATTCTTTTTAGAGATCCTGTTTTATAACTTGAAAACATAGCATTTTTAAATTAGAAAATTTAAAAAACAAGGTAAATTTGGGTAGAGTGTGAATTTGAATCTCTCTCTGAGGAAGCCCTGCTACTCTCAGACCCCAGAGTCGATGAAGGACAGGGACAAATAGAAGAAGAAAAATATCAAATCTGTTATGATTGACTAGTTGGGAATTTGCTTTGTTTTGTTTCAATTAAAGATGAAACTCATTTAGTGGCTTCTCGAAGCTGGGCCTAGGTGGAATATGAAGGTATGGCAGAGACAGGAAGAATGTAGCATTTCAGAAACCAGAAAATGTGGAAGGAAAGACCATTCTAATATATATACCATAAAGATTAGCAATATCCATGTCCCTAATGTACTAGAAAGATTAAAGTGCTACTCGCAAATAGCAGAAGTTCAAACCCCTGGAGCTGACGTGAGCTGTGAGCTCTCTTTTATCAGGAACCACAAGGCTATGTTCGTCATGAATCTGTTGCACTGGTACGGGTGCTAAGTTTTGTTGCGTTATCTTACATAATTCTGGTAATAGTTCTGTGAGATAGTTTATTGTCATCGCTACTTTCCAGATAGAGGAACTGAGGCAAAAAGGAGTTAAGTAATTTGCCCCAGCGTTCCAAGCATAAACTTGGTTCTGCAGCCAAGCTCTTACCCATTAATCAATACTGTCTGCCTTCCTGTGTCTGTCTTCTGTCACAAGTATGTGTAGCAAAGAATTTCATGGTAGGGGTGCCTGGGTGGCTCAGTGGATTGGCCTCTGCCTTCGGCTCGGGTCATGATCCCAGGGTCCTGGGATCGAGCCCCACATCGGGCTCTCTGCTCAGCAGGGAGCCTGCTTCCTTCTCTCTCTGTGCCTGCCTCTCTGTCTGCTTGTGATCTCTGCCTGTCAAGTAAATAGATGAAATCTTAAAAAAAAAAAAAAAAGAATTTCATGGTAGAAGTGATACTTTGCAAAGTTGCCTTTTCCCTAGAGGGATGTTGTCAGCATGGTGGCTTTGCCATGTCCATGTGGCTCCAGTGGTTGAGAACAGTCCTAGCACCTTCTCCTGGGCTGTTAGGTCAGATCGTTTATGTTTTTTGGCATCTTGATTTATAGAACATGGTTTCATCAGTGTGAAATTCATACCTAAAAACTGCTTTGTAATAGAATTTTAATACAGTGGTAACTTAACTGATTTGTGTTGCAGAGTTAAATTTCTATGTGTTTTATGAAAGCACGCCTAGAACTTCTCACATTTGCCATTCTAAAAGACCTTTCTGTTTGCTTAAACTTGTCAATTTCCTATAATGTTTCACTTGTCTTTTTATTTCAGAAATTAGAAAGGGAGTTTCTAAACCCAAACTGTAGATGTCTCGGAACATACTCTAGATAGCTCGTTATTTTCCTCTCCTCCACAAGGGTCCCTGATAAGGCTCGTAATGTTTGTTAGGTGATAACAAGGAATTGGTAACTTGAAAGAGTCAGTAAAAGAAAAGCAAGTGATTTTAGAGAATCTGTTTCAGGCTTCTGCCTCTGTTTCACCAAAATGCCCATGGTCTACCATGTTGTGTCTTCGACAAAGACAGGTAATTCAGAGGCCAGGCTATAGACAATTTCTGTTTTTGAACTTACGATTGAACGGAGAAAGATGAGTATTGAGACTGGAGGGTCTTGGAAGGAAAATCAAGGTTCTTTTTAGAACACTGAATACAAAGAATCTGTTGTGTCTTTTCAGTTTGATGTAGATGGAAAATCACAGGGCAGGGTGTGCGTCTTCCTCTCAGTTTGGGGAACCTTGTCTTTGGCTGGCACGGAGTCCCCAGCAGTGGCATGAAGAAAATGCCCAGTGCTTCTCACTGCTGCCTGGTAGGCATCCCTGGCCATTATTTCCATGTCAATTTTCATTTTCTTTTATTGTAGCTCAAGGAGTATGAGGCCCAGCACCGGCAGTCAGCAGCCTTGGACCCTGCCGATTGGCCAGACGGTTCTTACCCAACATTCGATGGCTCGTCAAACTGCAATGTAAGTTTACTGTTTCTGAGCATCTTGACCGCTTCTACTACAAAGTAGATTTTAGCCAACTTCTGCCTTTGAACTTCCTTCTGCCACTACCAGCTCTCACCGGATCTGAAAAGAAGTGTCTCTTCTGATGTGTTACTCAGTTTTTCTTGATGGACTTATCTGCAGCCAAAATAGTGCTATCATTCTGTGTTATTTCGTAATTGTGGTAAATTATATGTAACTTAAAATTTAACCTTAAAAACATTTTTATGTTCAATTAATATTCAGTTCAGTGGCATTAAGCACATTCACGTTGCTATGGCATTGTCACTAAAATACACGTCCAGAACTTTCTCAGCATCCAAAACAGAAATTCCATAACCATTAAACAGTAACTCCCCTTCCATAAGTTTAGGAAGCCACCATTCTACTTTCTAGCTCTATGAGATTTGACTATTCTGGGTCCTTTATGTACATGGAATCATACAATATTTGTCCTTCTGCATCTGGTTTATTTCATGTAGCATAGTGTTCTCAAGGTTCATCCACACTGCAGCATATGCCAGAACTTCATTCCTTTTTTAAGGATAAATAATACTCTACCATATGGATATACCACATTTTGTTTATCCATTTGTCTGTTGATTGACACTTGGGTATTTCTACCTTTTGGCTGTTGTAAACAATGCTACTATGAACATTAATGTATGAATATCTGTTCGAGTACTTGCTTTCAGTTCTTTTCAGTATGTATCTAGGAGGAGAATTTTTAGATCACATGTTTGTTATGCATTTACTTTTTAAAGGAGCCACTACACAGTTTTCCAGTATGGCTGCATCATTGTACATTTCTGACAGCAATGTGTAAAGGTTCCAGGTTTTTTTACTTCTCACCAACACTTGTAATTTCCCCCTTTTTTGTTAATCGCCATCCTAATGGGTGTAAAATGATGTCTTGCTGTGACTTTTATTTGCATTTCTCTAATGACTGATGATACATATATTCCTTAAAGAAATGTCTATTCAAGTTCTTTGCTCATTCTTGAATTGGGTTGTTTTATTGTTTGAGTTGTAGGAGTTCTTTGTATATTCTGGCAATTAATCCCTTATCAGTTGCATGATATAAATAGTTTCTTTCATTTTAGGGTTGCCTTTTCACTTTCTTTTTTTTTTTTAAGATTTTATACATTCACTTGACAGACAAAGATCACAAGTAGGCAGAGAGGCAGGCAGAGAGAGAGGAGGAAGCAGGCTCCCTGCTGAGCAGAGACCCCGATGCAGGGCTCGATCCCAGGCCCTGAGATCATGACCTGAGCTGAAGGCTTAGCCCACTGAGCCACCCAGGCATCCCAACTTTTTCACTTTCTTGATGTCTTTTGATGCATAAAAGTTTGAAGTCCAATTTCCCTTTGCTTTTGTTCCCTGTGCTTTTGGTGTCATATCCAAGAGAGCTTTGCCAAATCCAATATCATGAAGATTTTCTCCTGCTTTTTCAGAGTTTTATAGTTTCAGCTCTTAAGTTTAGGTCTTTGGCCCATTTAAGAGCCCATGTGTGTTTATGATAATAGCATACAGGTCCAACCTCATTCATTTGCAGATAGATACCCAGTTTTCCCAGAACCATTTGTTGAAAGGACCATTCTTTCCTCATTGACTGGTCTTGGCTTCCTCTTCAAAAATTAATTGACCATATATGCTAGATTTTATTTCTGGGCTCTCTTATTTTATCCCATTGGTTTATATGTCTTTCCTTTGTAGATATTACACTGTTTTGATTAATGTAGCTTTGTAGTAAGTTTTGAAATCAAGACATGTGAGCCCTCTAACTTGATTCTTTTTCAGATCGTTTTAGCCTTTCAGGTCCTTTGAGAGTTCATATGAATTTTAAGATGGGTTTTTCTTTTTCCACAAAAGATGCCATGAGATTTTGATAGAGATTGCAGTGCATCTGTAGTTGATTTGGGTAATATTGTCATCTTAATAGTAGGAAGTTCTTCTGATCTATGTACATAGGGTATCTTTGCATTTCTTTATGTCTTCTTCAATTTCTTTCAGCAATGTTTCTTGATTTTCAGTGTACATGTCTTACCTCCTTAGTTAAGTTTATTTCCAAGTATTGTATCATTTTTTTAATGCTTATTTTCTTTTTTCACATTTTCATTGCTAGGGTATAAAAATGGAACTGATTGTTGATCTTGTGTCCCTCAACTTTGCTGAATCCGTTTCTTAATCTCTAACAGGTTTTGTGTGATAGAATCTTTAGGGTTTTCCCCATAGAAGATTGTGTCATTTGTGAACAGAGACAGTTTTACTTCTTTTCTAATTTGGATGACTTATATTATTCATGCTATTTTTTTTTTAAGATTTTATTTATTTATTTCACAGAGAGAGCACAAGCAGGGGAAACAGCAGAGGGAGAGGGAGAAGCAGGCTCCCTGTTGAGCAGGAAGCCAGACGTGGGCTCAGTCCCTGGACCCTAGGATCATGACCTGAGTCAAAGGCAGACGTTTGACTGGCTTTACCCAGGTGCCCCTATTCATGCTGTTTTAATGTGACCAAACATGCTTCCTCGGAGTTCCATAGGGATCGTGGGAAGAGTTTCGAGTTTCAAGCAGATATCTTGTGATGTCATCATCCAACTGCAGGGAGTAAGAATGGAGGGGGTTACCCTTTTTAATTTATTATGTAATTGTTTTGTTTGTTAGGTTCTTTCTTTCTTAAAATCTGGAAGCAACTCTACCTCCATGTCTTCAGCTTCTGGTCTCCTCTTGTCCGTGCTCTGTACAGGTAGTCATCGCTCCAGAACATACCTCTCTTCTTGCAAGCTCCTGTTTTCAAAAAGCCTGCTGGTTTTCCAGTTCTGTAAGATAAATTCCAAACATTCTGGCACACTCGAAACACTTTGCAGTCTGGCTTTAGTCAATATGTCTGCTCTCCTCTGCCACCCCCATACCCCTAATAGCTTCCCCTCCATCCACACTGGACCCTGCCTGTGTTACTGAACACACCTTGTATTATCACACACTCTACTTTAATTCAGGCAATTTCCTCCACTGAGAATATCTTCCTCCAGATTTTTCCAGGTAAAATTCTATGTGTCCTTCAAGATAAAGTCCAACTGCCACTTCTTCTGAAACTTCCTTTAGCCTTCTTAAGTTTATTTTATTGCTTCCTATTCTGTGCCTTGTAAAACTAGCATTGTACATGAAGCCTGACCTTTATCCTGGAGTACAGGAATTCATCATACACATTGTAGCCTCCTTGGGAATCATGAGCTCTTTGAGCAAGAAAGGCATACTGCATTCCCTTAGTGTCTCCAGTGAGTGTCTAACTCAGTGTCCAGTTCATATGGCATGTTCAAAAAGAAATATTCAGTGGACAAAGTTGTATTTTTTTTTAAGGTTTTATTTATTTATATGACAGAGATCACAAGTAGGCAGAGAGAGAGAGAGAGGAGGAGGAAGCAGGCTCCCTATGAGCAGAGAGCCCCATGCGGGGCTCGATCCCAGGACCCTGGGATCATGACCTGAGCCGAAAGCAGAGGCTTTAACCCACTGAGCCACCCAGGTGCCCCCAAAGTTGTATTTAAATGTTCATCTCCCCTGGCTGCTCGAAGAGCATGTTTCATGTCCTACACCACACTTCTTTGCATCTAAGCAACAGACGATTGCTTGTCAGAAGTAAATGTAAGCTTTCTGCTTATCTCCTTGTCCCTAATTTCCCGAGTCAAGCACCGGATTTCCATTTCAGCTAAAAAAAAAAAGAAGAAGAAAAAAAAAGAAAGGAAAAAGAAAGAAAAAAAACCCCCAGGGGATTGTTAATTTGAAAGCCCTGCTTCGTTGCTTTTGTGTGAGAGACTGAGATGTTACCCTTTATAATAATAAATGTATCCTATGCTAGCCAGCATTGTGTGCTGGGACTATGAGGTAATCAAAAGAGCCATCTTCATGGATTTCAGCGTACTTTTTTCGTGTCTCTTATCCCCTTGTCCTGAAGTCTAGCATAATACAAATGTAAATCATGAACCTAAAGAAGCATGAAGAATAAATACAGTAACTCAGGATTGATGCTATTCAAAGCCCGCTGGGGGAGAACACAAAGACCCAGCTGTCCATCGTTGGGTCCTCTAGTGTCAGACTCACTGTATTCTGTCCTGATTAATAGCATCCAAGTCAAGGGGGAGGTTCTAAGACTATCCAGTCAGAAACACAGGACTGTGGTAAAACCTCAAACACTCAGCAGGGAAAGAGGCTCGTCACGTTTAGAAAAACTTAATATAAATTAAGTACGATAATGGTTTTGAACGAGCTGTTCAGAAAGCATTCATTATTAGGTATTGGTTTTTAGTTATTAACCACCTTCAGATGGTAAATCGGAACCATCACCTTGGTAGAAATTGTCAGAAGAAAGTGGGTATTTCTTAGAAGTTGGACGTTCATTCCCTTGAGCATTTCTTTGTTCATTGAGGAGACATCTAGAAAGCACTTGCTGTATACCCGGCTTAATGCCGTAGCTAGTCAGGTTACAAAGGTAGAGGAGCAGGAGAGACGGGCCCTGCCCACCCTGGCGGAGTTTCCCCCGGAGCGCAGGGGTTAAAATCACCCCCACATGTGCTCACACAGACGTTAGATGTCGTGTACACACTCACGTTATTAGCTTTTCAGCAGACCGTTTCTTCGTAGATGATGCAAAAATGAATTCAGCCTGTTCTAGTTGGCACCCTCCATTTCCAGTACAATCTTCCAGAAGCGCCAGAGCGACTTTTTGCTGAGAGATGTAGGTGAAGACAGGCTGTTCGGCAGTGGAGTTTGCTGAAGCGATATTATTTACGCTGCGTATTTTGCTAGCTGGCTTCGCGCACACAGCCGCACCCATTTCCAGTCACGCTGCACATTCCTACAGCTGACCGCCATTGGCACTGAAGTTTGCTTGAACTTGATTGCAATATTAGTGTATGTAACTCTCGCCCCCTTACCTACCCCACGGCCCGTCCTGTGTTTTTATGGAGACTCAGCAAGAAACTCCAGCCAAAATATTCCTTCTCAATTATGCTACATTCACCTGATAGCGGAGTAATTAATTTCAGATAATTACTGCTGTGTCCTCCTCGAGCCACCGTGGGTTAGACGCTTTGATTATCTTTTGTGCGAGAGCCCGGGCTTTTCAGTTGCCTATTGATTCTTTTCTAGACTGAGATGTAAATAGCCCACTGGCCAGAGCTGGAAATGTCCAGGCCATGAAAGTTTCAGGGATCACAAGCCCTTTGTCACGAGACTCAATGCCTATATTGATGCCTGTCGTGCTTTAGGATTTCATTTGCACTGATTTCATAGACTCCCACCCCCATAACTGACATTAGATCATTGCGTATTGCTTCACAGTAAATCCATATCACATTCCTGGTTTCCAAGAATGTAAAGTACTAAAGATAGTTACGAGGGGAAGTGAAAAATAGCTCTCTCTTTGCCAGAGGAGAATGTGTTCTGTGTTGTTTCTCATTAATAACAAACTTCTGTTGTGAGTGTTAGAGTTTTTAAAAAGAGTTTCTGGTTTGAGTCCTTCACTTGATTCCTTGCTAAATATCTGGACATATTTTTTAATATTTTTCATTTTAGTTTGATAGATTTTGTTTTTCTTTGCCTCCTACAGGGGGAGGTTTTGGGAGTTCTCCTTTTCAGTTTTCAACTTTTGTGCCTTGAGGCTCAGTTTACCTTCTTGTTAAGAAAACATTTAATGAAATGCTGTCCATCCTCCGGGGGTTTAGAGATTTGTACACAAGGAGTATGTCTTAGTAAATCATAATTTTGATATTTCTACCAAATTGGTAGGTAAAACTTGGTGATCTGTATTTGGTTCTCAAATATTAAAAAGGCTTGCAGTGAAATGTCTTTCAAAAAATGTTAAATTGTAAATTGTTTAATTATGATGCGATTTAAGTTATTTTAAAAATATGTGATGTTAAAGAGAAATGAAAGCAACAACAAGGATAAGAAGGCACAAGTCCATTGTAGACATTTATTTTGGTTCCTTCTGTTTGTTTCACTTGATACAAAATGTGTTCCAGAAAAAAATTGGAATTCTGTGTCTGTACTGGAGCTCCTGGCTAGGATGAAGCAACTATGGTGAAATGTTCCGTGAAGGGAGTTATTTTGTAACACAAGCCATCATTTTATAATTGAGCTTCTACATTTGGGGAAATTTAGTCGGGAAGTATTTGTGCAAGGAGAGGTCTAATGTTCTAGCTGAGGCATAGCAACACCTTTCGTCCACCTGTGCGCTCTTCATGCCCTTTCCTTGCAGCCAGCTCTGAATATATTTTGCCACTAACTGGGTTTGAGGCACAGGAGAGCCGTGGGTTGAACTGTGTCCCAGAGTTTGGGCAGCAAAGACACATCAAGTGCTCACTTCCACTTCTAACAAAATGCTATTTTAAGTGTTTCCTTGTCTGAGGACTTTCAAAGTCTCAACTAAAATATCCCCATGTGATGAGATGTTTTGGTTCACATAATGCAAGACGGTTAAGTCTTTTTGGGGCTTCCTAAAATAATAAACTGTAAACTTGGACCTCATTGTCAGGCAGGTTTTACTTAGCTTTTCAGAGTCCTTTCACCTGCTTTACTTACAGCCGCCGTTGCACGCAAGCCAGAGGCTGCAGGTCTGATATTTCGAAAGGAGAAGCTGCCACAGCCTTAGTCTACACTAGAACTTCCTAAAAGATAATGTGAAGAAAGCCAGGAGAGCATTCCACAAAGTTACTTTTTTTTTTTTTTTTTTACATTTCATTTATTTATTAGAGAGAGAGAGAGAGAGCGCACAAGCCAGGGGAAGGGACAAAGGGAGAGGGAGAAGCAGACTCCCTACCAAGCAGAGAGCCCGATGCGGGACTCCATCCCAGGACCCTGAGACCATCACCTGAGCTGAAGGCAGATGCTTAACCGATAGAGCTACCCAGGTGCCCCCAAAGTTACTTTTTTAGTGGTTCTTGTGGTGAATGGCTTGATTTCTATTATGGCCAAAGCAAAGACTCACAGTTTAATAACCTAACACAGAATGTAGTGGGAGAGCCGAGCCCATGCACATGGGGTGCGCCTTCATGGACAGATTGACCTGTTCTCCTCATTCAAGGAGCATGCATATTTGATGCTCTTAAGGGTCTGCCTATTATGGGTTGAATCAGATTTTTTTTTTTTAAATTGGCTATCTTAATGTGTTTATTTTGAATATGTTTCATTTACTAGGGTGGACTTCTAGACAAGGTGTATAGGTTAAAATTTATAGAAGTTAAAATTTTATATTTTAGAGGTGTTAGTGTTAGAAGAAAATATAAATCAATACCATTAGCTTCCTCATTGGGGTAATCTGACCCCATAAGAAGACTTTTTTTTATGATACACATGATGAATTTACAAAAGTTTTTCCCACCTATAGATATTCCTAGCAATTACAAAAAATATGATTTTCATATTTTGCTTACTCTGAGTGAATATTTTTAGATGCATAAATTGTGTGAAGATTCACATACACTACAGAGTGAGAGTTGGCGTTATAGATACTGTAAAGATTGTCTGTGAAAATGGTTGACTTCCTAATAGTGTCTCTGCTATACTGGCTTTTAACAAGGAAATTTAAGAAAGGGTAGATTCCAAGCATAAAAATAACTAAATAACTTATATTTCTGGATAAACTGTGTTTTTTGTTTTTTTGGGAGAGGAAGTTGGAGGAAGGACAGCGGGAGGGGGAGAGTGAAGGCTCCCATCACAAGGCTCAGTCTCATGACCCTGAGATCATGAGCTGTACCAAAATCAAGAGTCGGACACCCAACCAACTGAGCCACCCCAGGCACCCCTAAACTGTTTGCTTTTAATAGTGTTTACATTTTTTTCTTTGTATCTCTTTTCCTAGAGAATTTTTTTTTCATGACTCTTCATATATGGGTTTCAGCTTAATAGAATTCTAATTGGCAAGGAAACTTTTGATTTGTGGCTAGAAGATGGTTCTGCTCGTTGAAGCTTTAATGGTTATTTTAGCTGGGCTGGAATACGGGATTGGTGGATGTGTGCTTCAGCTCCTTATTTCTTAAACCAAAGAGCCTTACTCGTTTGACTTGTAATATGACCAGGAGAAAGAGAAATATGGCTGCTGATGATTTGCCAGAGGCCATGTATACCCTGTGTCCCTGGGACAGATGTCAGTAATTCCTTCTATGACATAGTGCCAGAATAACAACCGCTTTTCTAAGTCTTTCTAAATGTTGACTATGTTAAAAATAACTTTTATTGATTCTGGTCTTTTAATGCATACTTGAAGCCTTCAGATGATTATTCAGACTTTTATAGGTACTTTCTGTAAATTTCTTTTTTATTTGGCTGGGTGGGAAGGTACAGGAAGAAACACTACTCTTAATTTCAACAAAAGTGCTTTTGAAACTAAAGTGCAAATAAAACAGAGACATATTAAAATTCCCTTTAGAAGGGTAAAAGGGATGATTCTTGAGACCTGCAGCTTGTAGTGAGTCCAGGAGACAAAAAATCAGACCATTGGAACAACACACATAGTGAAGTCATCAAAAAGATGAATTTTGCCCTAACAGCATGTAAGCTGACCGAGAACCATTGTTTAGATGACTCTTTGTCATTAATTCCACACCACCCTCTCGTCCCCAACCTTCTCCCTGGGACGGAAGCCAAAGTTTGAGGCATATATTTTCTGGGAGCGCCTAAAGATCATCCTCTCTAAACAAAGTTAGCCCGGAAGCAGGCTCTGCCCTCGGGAAAGCTGGGCTCTTGCCCTTGCCCAGCATGTTGAGGGGAGGGGCCGGTTAACTGGGACGCAGCCTTTGGGTTCAGGTCCGGGTCTACCCGCTCCCACCCCCCATTAGCGCTGCCTCTGTGGGAAAGTTGTCTCATCAATTTGTGCCTCTGTTTTCTCATCTGGAAAAGCAGGGACAAGTATACCTACCCCGAACAGGTGTTGCAAGAATTAAATGGCACCAAGTAAATACCCAGTGAATGCCAGTTCTATTACTTTATGTTTAGATCTTTTACCTTTCCGTTAACTGTTACTCTTAAAATACTTGAGTTCCCATGAAAGTGCTATTTTTTTGGCTGTGTCCTTAACATGCTCATAAATGCCCACGTATTACAGCAGATCGGCTAGACCTGTGAGAACGAGCTGCATGCAGCCAGCCTTTGTTAGCTGTGATTTTAGCAAACACACAATCAGTTCGTCTTCTGTTTCAGAAGGTGTTATTCTGTGAGTGGGTGTAAGGCTGGGTGCGATATGATTTCAGTGATCATGTTGTGCTTTGTGATTAGCGTTTGAGAAGAATAAGCAGTTAATTGTAGGGAAATTACCTAGGGCCTGGCCGTGCTGAGGGGGACTCGCTGAGCGTGTGGGTGTGGGCTTCCGGCTGGTCATGGTGGAGAGCTCGCTCATGGCCGCCTGGAAGTCACTGCGGATGTGGCTCTTTGTACCCGGCGGACTGACCTGGCACATCTCTCTGTTCACCGGTCTATAGCTGAAGGTTATCAGGGGCCCGTGAACAAAAATAAAATAGTGACAAAATAACCAGATACTGCATTAGCTGAGGGAACCTATTTTTAACATTTAAAAAATTTAAGGTTGCTTTTGGATACATTCTGGTGTGTTGTTTCTTTTATTCGGTTGAGTCAGGGGAAACAGGAGTTATTAGCTTTTGGCATATAAAAATGGCAGATTTATTTGTCCAGCCCAATACATGAATACCAGACAGGATGTACCACATTTCCCCTGCCAGGTGATCGCATCAAAGATACTTGTAGTGGCGTGAAGATACTTGTAGTGGAATCTGGGTTAAGGATTGGCATTTAGATTTGCAATGCCAGTTTTTGTTTTGCTTTCGGAAGTAACCTCCGGGAGATTGGGGTAAGAGAGAATGTCCATCACTTATTAAATGAGATTTATCACATGTTAATTCCTCCTTGAATCGTTTGCCCTAGTGCCAGATCTTATATAATGGATGGGTTAGAAAGATCCCGGCCCTCACTGTGGTTCGAGAGTAGGACCTGGACACCTGTAGCCCAGGCCAACTGATGGAGGTCATAGGCTGCCCATCACTTTGTTCAAGTCCATTTGAATCTTAAGTTACTAGTTATCTGTTTTATCAAAACTCGTGGGGCACCTAAGTGGCCCAGTCCACCCAGGACTGGGATAAGTGTCCAAATTTTGATTTTTTAAAAATATTCTTTATTTATTTGACAGAGAGAGAGATCACAAGTAGGCAGGCAGGTAGAGAGGGGGGAAGCAGGCTCCCTGCTGAGCAGAGAGCCCGATGCGGGGCTCGGTCCCAGGACCCTGAGATCATGACCTAAGCCAAAGGCAGAGGCTTAACCCACTGAGCCACCCCGGTGCCCCCAAATTTTGATTTTTGACTGAGGTCATGATCTTGGGATCCTGGGATAGAGCCCCAGGTCAGGCTCCCTGCTCAGTGGGGAGTCTGCTTGAGGAGTCTCTCTATCCTCTTCCCTCTGCCCCTCTCCCTGCTCACTCTCTCTCTAAAATAATAAATAAATCTTAAAAAAAATAAAACTCTTAGCCCTATAGCCAGTCATCAGACAGTGACACTCTTGGAAAGCAGTATTTTGATATAACCAAATTTTAATTCAAATTCTGTTGACAGAATAATGTCTGTCGAAACATCCCTTGATTCTCCTCTTCTTGTCCCTTGTTCCTCTCCCTTTGTGCCACATACCTTCTGTCACCTCTTACCGATTGTACCATTACTGGTATAATGCTGATAGCATTGTATAATTAGTTCCTAAAAGGAGTTCTTACCTGCGCTTTGACCCAGAGTGTAGGTGAAAGAACGCCGCCGTGAGAGCTCTTTTACTCATTCGTTGTGCACACATTACTCAGCCCCTCCTTTGTGCCAGGCCCTCTACACAGGGCTTTGTATTTGGCAGGAACAGACAGACAAGGAGACAGCACCTATGAGGATTAAATGGAGTATTTCTACCTAGTGTATTAAGTATACACAAAGTATCCATTAAGCGCTAGTAAGGAGAGTGGGAAGCCTTCCCTGAGAAGCTGAAGCCGAGTGAGAGCTCACCGAGAAGAGAGAGAAGCTTGTGTCAGGTAGAGATAGCAGCAGGGCTCGAGCTTCCGTGACGAGCTGGGGAAATCTTAGAACCTGGATCATAGGAGGAGACGGATTAAATGATACAGCTTTTCTCTGTATCAGTACTTGGACCTCTGTGGTATAGATTCTGGTTCTTTGTTCCTTCTTGCTTACAAATTGGTTCTACAATAGGTTGTTTGGGTCCTCTCTTTCCTTCAGACTATAATTTTCTTAAATTAATATCATTAATTTTTTCATCTTGTCTTTGAAGTCTCCTTAACTGACTTCGTGTTCTTATTAAATTATTTTATAGTGTGAAGTAACTGTTGGGAATTTCCTCCGCTCCTTGAGTTGTATTTTCATCTGATAGAGAGATGGGATCAAAAGAGGATCTTTGTGTTCTCCCATGATTTTTCTCTCTTTTTACCCTGGCTCGTAAGTTTGAATGGTCATCCTACATTTCCTTTCACCTTGATCATACCCGGCTAGCTCAGGTCAGATTTTCTGCACGTGCTGATATAATGAAGATCACTTTTTGACCTGTTTGTCATTCTGTCTGACAAGGTTGTTTTCCTTCTTCCAGGCTACAGTTGAGGGCTTTGTTTTGTGGTCCCTTCATGTCTGTTGTTGCTATAGCCTGATGTAATGGCCCAAGACATAGGGATACCCCCCTGAGAGGGAGTGTGGTCTTTGCTAGCGTACCTGGACTCTGCCATCTCTCTCCCAAGATTATGTTAAACGTGCTGTACCACGGTTCATGCCGGTTGGTGTGGGGGAATAGGTAGGCCACATATAGTCTGCCTTTAATTCATTTCTCCAATTCTGGTGAATTTCCCCCCCCCCCCATTCTAATGACTTTCTAAGAGGCTTTATTTCACTCAGAATCAGCCTTACTACTAACTTTCTATCCTTTTGCTCATTAGTCTCCTGAAGCAATTTCCATTGGTCCTAGATCCAAAAAATTTAAAAAAGGAGAGTGACAGAGTTTAAATTCCTTCAGGATTGGAAATTCCATGGAATAATTCTCAAGATTCCTACCGATGTAGCTTTTAGTGTAGTGAGGCCTTTTCTTTTGGTCTTCAGAAATTTGTTTCCTCCCTCGACCTTGAAATTTTATTTTATTTTTAAGACTTTATTTATTAGAGAGAGAGAGAGAACACAAGCAGGGGGAGCGGCAGGCAGAGGGAGAGGGAGAAGGAGGCTCCCCGCTGAGCAAGGAGCCCAGTATGGAACTCGATCCCAGGACCCTGGGATCATGAGCTGAGCCAAAGGCAGACAATTA
This sequence comes from Mellivora capensis, assembly GCA_004024625.1. NCBI lineage: Eukaryota > Metazoa > Chordata > Mammalia > Carnivora > Mustelidae > Mellivora > Mellivora capensis. Next base: position 17,454 of record PISX010006091.1, read on the forward strand.
ACCCACTGAGCCACCCAGGAGCCCCGCCATGAAGTTTTAAACCTTAATATATTAGATTATATACATTTCCTTGTTTGGGTGCTCTTGGTGGAATATTTTGCTAGTTTTTAGTAATTTTGCTTTTTGGAGGCTGTTGCTTATTTTGTTAGTTGTTGTGGGAAGGAAATTCCTTGGTCTGGTTTTCAGCAATCATCATGACCTGATAGCCAAGGAGAGGACCACAAACAACATTTCTAGTTCCTAATGATTCTTTTCTAAGGATTCAGCCTTGATTACTTCAATTTGGAAGTAAATTTGCTTATTGAAGCAATTCAATCGAAATAAGTTTGCTTATTATTTGTTCTAACAGACATAAGGGTAATTATGTTAAGATCATAGCTCATGACCCTAGGAGGTAAAATTGGCCTGTTGGCCTGTGGCTTCAAGAGACAATTGTGCTGATCTATGGCCTAAGATTTGGTGAAGGATCGAACTTGGTGTCCGTACCTCCCCTCCATTGCCATGTAGGCAGTTTTCTCTATTTTCTGTCAATTTTCTATAATTTTCCATCATCATGTGCCTGGACACGGTTGTTTGGCAGCCCTGTCCAAGAAGTCGTCGTGCCTGATCCATGAATCAGTCAGTCTCAGATGCCATGAAAGCAATGTGACTTTGCAAACACCACCCAGTCCCTTAGGACGCTTACCGCTTTGGGGATGAAAACTTCTATCGGCTCCAGAAACTAGAGCCTCAAACACATATGTAATTGCCCTGCTTGGCAGTTCTGTTCTGGATCATCCTTTTTCCATGGCCCGGGCTATGTGAGAACTGAATGCACTTGAGAACGAGCGGTTTTGGTGTTGTGCTTTGGTCTTCACTGTGCTTGGCGCCGTGGAGGGGCTTTGGGTGACACTACCCCACTCTTAACCCAGGGGCCTGGAGAGCTCTTGAGTGCTTCCCCTCATGTCTTTGTTACCTTAACTCAGCTAATTTATGTGAGCAGTGGGGTTCTCTGGCCTATGGGCAGGGTGATAAAACCTCTAGCAGGAAAATCTTCCAGACATTTACAGAGTAAAGGGAGAATTCAGTTCTCTTCCCTCCATGTATCTTTCTCATCCCCATCAACCCCTTTGAGGAGAAGGAAAAGCATTCTCTCTGCTCCATGGCAACTTGAAGATTCGGGATGGCTGGGCTGACCTCTCATCCCAGTCTGGGGTGCTTAGTTATATATCCTAGAGTCCTGTTTTTTCCCCTCCTCCTGTGGGGAAATCAGCAACTTTATTTGGGGCTGATATTTAAAAAATGCAAAGTTCGGGAGTTTAAGAAAAAGAATAGAAGTTACTGTGGAATGTAGCAGCCATTTGCTATTTCTTTGGTTTTTAGTTGGTTCTTTAAACAGTTTCTTAAATGAATTAAGTGCTGACAAGCCTTTGCCCCTGGGGGACCATATTATTACCTCAAATTTTCACATACTTTTTACAAATTAAAGTGTCATATAATTATATTCTCCTCTTCCTCTTCTTTCTTCAAATCTGGCGACAACTAGTTAATTTTGGAAGTGCCAGAGGGATTATTTCAGTGTTATACTGCACCTCTGGGAGAAGAATGGAATCTCCTCGTTTTGTCCATATGCTGACAAAAATCTCCTACTTTCAGAGGGCAATGATGTCACCAGCTAATGAGCAAAATATTTCTTACTAAACAGATGAGTCCTTCCCTGATTCCTTTGTGAAATAAAAAAAAAAACAACAAAAAACCCACGATGTGTTTCATATTGTCTGTAGTTACTCTGACAACTCATAAACACTTCCAAATGTAATTCTGACTTCTTTGGCGAGTGAGACTCATTTTTTTCGTAAACACAAAGAAAACACATTAAACTGATGGCTGGGCCTGGAAGACCCCTGCCACGGGCCAGTCACCGGTGACAGCCCTCGGTGCTGGTCTGGAATGTCCCCTAGCCAGAGCCAGTGTGCTGCCCCCAAGGTAGGGAGTGACCTTGAAGGCATCACTTCTTGGACCAGCAGAGGCTGATGAGGCATGTTGGAGAGATGATGAAATCAAGCTTGGAGAGGAGGAGGGCGGGAAAGCTGCTGCGGATTCGTGTCACGTGCTGCTTAGCAGGGCGGCAGTAGCCCCCCCGAGCAGGATCTCTCTTTGCCTGTCCAAAAAGGCAGGCATCTAAGGTCAGGGGAACAAAGAAGTGAGCCTCAGGGCCATCTAAACACTGGCCTTCTGGCATCCTGAAGGAGCCCAGAAATGCCCACCACACTCATGGAGGTGCCCCTCCCCTTAGTGAAGCATGCCTCAGTTTCCCCAGCCAAAGGTGAATTCTCCCACATCTGAATGTCTATGCCTCTTTGTTCTTCTTCTGCATCTATCATGGCTGCTCATGCTTATCTTATCTCTGGGGGCTCTCTCTGTCTCCAGGCATCTAGATTAGAATCTTTGCAGACCCAGGTGGAGTTGGCTCACTCCTATTTCAGTTCCTTGCTCTTCCTTACACCCTGAATCTGTGCCCATTGATTTCAACCAGGAAATACCGGTTTATCACAAACCCAGGTCCTATTTTAATTGTCTCAGTGTAAAAGAACATTGTAATGCTCAGTGTTGGCCATTGTGTGAGGAAGTAGGCACTCCTTTTTTCCCCCCTAAGATGTTATTTATTTATTTATTTATTTATTTAGCTTGCACACAAAAGTGTGGGGGAGAGCAGAGGGAGAGGGAGAGAATTTCAAGTAGACTCCCAGCTGAGTGAGGAGCTGGACACGGGCCTTGATCTTAAGACCCTGAGATCACTACCTGAGCCGAAATCAAGTGGACACTTAACTGACTGAACCACCCAGGCGCCCCTGGACCACTCTTTTTATACTACTTGTGAGGTTTAAAAATAATATAGTGTACAGTGTTTCTCCTGCGAGAAGTGTTAATATATATATTAAAGGATTTAAAGCTATGTGCATTATTTTACCCAGAAATTCCATAATCTATCATTTTTTTTTCTAAAAAGAAGAATGTGTTAGATGTGTTAGAAATTTTACAACAGACTCTTCATTGGAGTGTTGTTTATGATATTGCAAAATTGGAAACATGCCAATGTCCATTGACTCAGGGCGTTAAGAAAATCATGGCTTGCTTCTGTGAAAACTAATGAATCATGACTATTTTGTATTTTATTTGTTGGACATTTGTTGACATGAGAAAATGTTCAAAACGTATTAATAGAAAAAGCAGATTTTTAAAACAGTTTGAACAGTATCGATTGAGAGCTCCAAGGTTTCTCTCATAGAGAGAAACTCCAAGAGAGAAGCTCCAAGAGAAGCTCTAAGGTTTCTCTCTATGAGGGAGACCTTCAGAGGCAGTGGTGGAGCTCAAAGAGGGTCATGGCTCTCAGTAGGCACTTGTTTCTATGTACTGTGTGTTCATGTGAGGCTGGCTCTGGGGACCCAGATAGTGACTGTGAGTGTGGGAGGTGGAACAGCTGAAGATCACAGAGTCATCCTTTTTTGTAAACACAACACAAAACAGACATAGAAACCTAAGGGTGTCTAGTGTGGAGGGGGTGCACACATGCATGTGTGTGTGTGTGTGTGTGTGTGTGTGTGAGAGAGAGAGAGAGAAAAGCAGGGGGATATAAGCCAAAATACAACTATATTTTTTAAGATTTTATTTGTCAGAGATAGAGCACAAGCAGAAGGAGCAGCAGGCCAAGGGAGAAGCAGGCTCCCCACTGAGCAAGGAGCCTGATGTGGGACTCGATCCCAGGACCCTGAGGTCATGACGAGAGCCGAAGGCAGATGTTTAACCAACTGATCTTTTCTTTCTGAGTGTGAGAGGGTGTAGGTGATTTCTTTTTCTCCTTCTTCTGTATCTGCATTTTCTACATTTTCTAATTAAAAGTATATCACATATAACCAGAAATAAACATTATTGAAATACAGTCACAGAAACGAGTAGCCCAGTGCCCATTGTCTTCATGAAGTTTAGTGAAGGACTAAGTCATGCAGAGATGATCATATTCTGGGTCGAGTCCTATGATTGTGTGTGTCCTGCAACCACACAGCATAAGGAAGATGAAGAGGAAGGCCAGGAGGGCTTTCCTGGGGATGTGACACATGGACTAAATGTTGAAGGATGGGTAGGAGCTAGAAGAGTAGATAGGATGGGCAGAGATGTTCCCAAAAAAGGAATCCACCAGTGCAAAGGTGTGCAGGCAAATGAGAGAGGACAGTATTTGAAGGTGCTCTGAGGAAGTCAAAGGATGAGAACCAGATGCTCCGAGAGGCCTTTCCACGTAGTATCTCCACAGAGACACACATAGAAACCAGAAATCAGGACAGGACTCTAACCATGCAAAGTCCTACACTCCACAATAAGGCCTTTGGACTTTACTCTGAGGACCTAACCAACAGTTCCTTAGAGTAGCCTTCAGATGCTCAAACCTGTCCTCCACAAATTTGCACACTTCTTGTGTGTTAAGTTCAAGCCCACTACCCAGTGAACAAGGCCAGCGATGCCCTTTCTTCATAAAGTGTATTCCCCGGTTTCCAACTTCCCTCCACCAAGAGGCTCCCCAGGGTGGCCTGGCCCAGCCTAGTCCTTCACGTATCCCAGAGTTTACTCAGATACCTCAGATGGGCCTGGGAATGATGGGCTTGGAAGGAGGGGTCTCTCCCCCAAGCTCCTCACAGAACCTGGGGCAGTCGGTGCCTGGCTTCTCATGCATCTCGCACTGACACCATTGCCCACCAGGCTTTAGGCCTCAAATTCAAGGTCTCTTTTTACCTTCTCAAGAGTTCTGGGAGGCTTATCACTCCCTGTTTTATAAATGAGAGAAATTAAGACACACGCAGTTCACAAGTGGCATGAAAGGGACCTGAGTCTGGCTGTGCCAGATTCCAGAGTTCTGGCTCCTAATTCTGCTCACAATGTTCTCTGCATCTAAACAATCTGTTCGGGGCACCTGGGTGGCTCAGTGGGTTAAGCCTCTTCCTTCGGCTCGGGTTATGATCTCAGGGTCCTGGGATCAAGTCCTGCATTCGGCTCCCTGGTCAGCCGGAAGTCTGCTTCTCCCTCTGCCTCTGCTGCTCCCCCTACTTGTGCCCTCTCTCCCTCTCTCACTCTGTCAAATAAATAAATAAACCCCTTAAAAAATAAATAACCTGTTCAGACCCAGCCTCAGATGTTGGCCCTATCATTAGCTTTCACATCGTTTTTTTGCCTTTGCTATGTACACAACACCTAGAACAGCAGTTTCTAAGAAGTAAAGTAGGTCTTGTTTGAATTCCCATCAGTAATAGACCACAGCTGTAATAAGCGCTTACTGAGTTCCACTTGACTGTACAGACACAGTTTTTAAAACAACGCTTCAAGATTAATGTTATCAGATGAAATTTGCATAGAGGACTACCAAGACCCATAGAAGTGAAGTGATTCACTGAAGGACTTGGAAATTGAAACCCAGGTTGTTCCAGCTCCAAAGGCTTTTGGCTTTCCTCTTCCTTTTACCCCACTCCCATTGGGGCATATTATGTTTTCTTCGTTTGGATCAAGTAACCAGGAAATTCAACCAAGGACTTCTGCTGACAGTTTTAAGGAACTCTAAGAGTAACGTCGCGTCCACTGTGGTTGGCGGTCTCGGGTGAAGAAAGTGCCCATGCAGGTTGGGGGGCTCTGGGAGCAAAACCATGAAGTTTCATTTCACATTCTGTGTCTGCCATTTACTGTCTGTGAAATTAGGTCAAATGTGTCAATACTAGCACGGTGCCTAGAAAGTATGAGCATGCAGTACATAGAGGTGTTGGAAGATTAATCTCAGAAAAGCACCTGCCGCTGTTTGGGGCATGTGTGGGCCCCCAGAAGGCAGGGGGGAAGGGAGTGTATATGAAACCAGAGAAGGTGTAGGGGAGCGGATTGGCAGAGCAGGCAGCATAGGGAAGGTGTAGCACACCCCTGTGGAGAGAAATAATAGAAAAGCCTATTAGGGGCAGCAGGAGACACTTCTGGGAAAGAAAGAGAATTGGGGGAGAGGGGAATTCATGCAGTTCTTGCTGAAGAGTGAGAGATGCCAGAAGGGCCTAGGAAAAGGGGATGGGGCTCTGGTGCTCTGTGGCACAGCCTGGGACCTCTGCCTGGTAAAAAGTGAGTGAGTGAGTGAGTGAGTATGTGTGTGTGTGTGTGTGTGTGCGCGCACGCGCGCGTTGTGGTGTCCTACCAAGAGAGGCAGCTTTGCACCGTACGTAAATAAAGGCCCACACGAGGAGAGCGGCACCTAGGACTGGGCAGGTCAGGTCACCCAGCGGGAACTCGTGACTCACCCGACTTTACTCCTGAAATCCTGACAGGACTTGCACCCCGTGCCTTGGAGACTTCATACAGGTTTTCAGTCCTGTCTTGTTAGGTGACATTCTGTTTCAGTAAGAACATGTGCCTGTGGCTCCCCAGACACCCCTGAGAAAGTGAAATGATCACCTTGTGACCCAGTCCCTATGCACACATTTCTAGAATGTAAGAGAACTCAGCTGCTCTGAGGTGATCACTGAAACGATTTGGTAAGACAGTTTTAGAAGCGTCACTGGACAGGCAATACCCTGCATTTACTTGAGTAGTTAAAATAGAAAAAAAAAAAAAAAAGGAGTGGGGAGAGTGACAACTCCAGGAGAAAACCAAAATCACAAGTTTTAATTCAGCAGTGTCAAAAATAGCCATTGGAAGGTGTCTATTTTCAATCGAGACTACTCCCTTCAGGGGGTGTTTGGAAGAATATCTGCGAAAGAGATCTTTTTTAAGTTCAGTCACTTGTGAGGGTTCGTCCTTGTCCCGGATTTGCTCAGATTCCCGCGTTCTTTTTCTCTCTCTCTCTGGAATTCCATAGACAGTAATTAAGGAACTGGAGGCCAGCGGGAGGTCAGGGAGCCTTCGTCAGTGAAAACAGGGATTGTTTGCCACGTACAACACTCCCTTTTTTCCTGGTGGTGAATAGGAGATTTGCTTAGAGCCAATGACTTATGCCTTTCTTACAAGTTATGCAGTTAGCAGGGAAGCGGGGAATCAGGCGGCAGGCAGAAAGCAGCTAATTGAATCCAGTGTCTTCCCTTTTCCTTCCTTCGGATACTAATCTGTGCTGGTGGAGCCTGTCCGATCATGTAACTACAAAGGAACATGTTTGAGGAGTGCCTCACGCTCACTCTGAGATTACAGAGCTGACGGAGCCACAGTGAAGCCGCTGTCCGCGGGGAGGGGGCGGGGGTGCCGAGCTCCGCGTCCCCCGCACGCCTGCTCCATGCCGAAGCCGGTAAGTCCACCGGCTGTGCTCCCAGCGAGAGGGAAACCGCGCTTGCTGTCACTGCAGGGAGAGGCTTTTCGGGTGCTCCTGGCTCTGATGGCTTTCCTCTTTTCTATGCACATTCTTGGAGATGGGTCCTTCTCTCCTTCCCTGCTGTGTAACCTTGAGCACTCTTTTCCTAGCACGCTCACCCAAGACGAAAATGTAGCATTTCGGGGAGAGGAGTGAATATTCTTTCGAGAATGAAATGGCTCTCAAGAGATTGAGTGTACGTGGTTGGAGCTCAGCTGTCAACCGTGGAGGCTTTCAGTGTGGAGGGCTTGACTGCAGACAGGGTTGCATGATCCATCGGCTTCCTTTCCTTCCCTTAAGCTTCATGCCACTGACAGTGCGGATCTGGGAAGTGGAAGCATCTGTGTCTGGTTATGCACCCGGTTAACCAGGAGCCGTTGTGTGAATTTCATAAGCAAATTCGTCTCCAGTTTCAGGATAGGTTCGGAGAATACTTGAATATCTCATAGTGTTATGTGTGTGGCTGCAGGGCACATAACGGACTTAGTCTGGCTGTTAATTGGGACAGTGTGCTGAGTGTTTGGAGCTGGGGAAACAAGCTGAGTGTATTTCTGCAAAAGGCAAAGTTGTACATTATCCTGTGCCCAGTGTGGTCTCGAGCAGTCCCCGAAAGGGTTCTGGTTGCTCTTTGCAAGTTCAGTTTAAGTTCTATTATGGAACAGTGCTCCTGTGCCTGCAGGACCATGCTCTGTGTCTTTTGGAAAGCATTTGTCATAGCGCGTCATAGTTGCAAGAAATGTTTTTTGTTTTTTTGTTGTTTTTTTTTTTAATTGGGTCCAGTGAAGTATCTATCTGTTACTGACCTTCAGTGAACAGGCTTGAGAGTGAGGGGATGCTTTTCATTTGCTATCTACAGATGCTATTAATTGTGCTCCTTTTTCCTGATGATCCTTGATGTAGCTGCGTTATGAAAAGTTCTCCACGCTGGCTCCATGTCTTTCCTATTAGAACATTGCAGATGTGTCAAGGACGCACATGTTCCAAAAGAAGCTGAGAAGGAAGGAGGCTCCACCCTCCTTCGCCTGCCAAGTGGGCCCCATAGGTTCCTGCTTCAGCACCCTGGCAGGCAAACGGTGTACTATCTCTTTAAAGCGGCCATAGTTTTGTGCCTTGGCCTGGTCAATTTGTTATGGTTTAAAACTGTGGAGCCAGCTGTCTGCAATCTGATGTCATGTTGCCATGGAAACCAGAAATGAAACACTTAAGCATTCACCACAGAATTACTACATATAGCATTAGCCAAAGCAATTAAAAGTTGAGCCATATGGGCTTTCTGATGGAAAAATCTGCCAGAGAGAGGCTGGAAATCCAGTGTTTCTATTTACCATAATGTAAATCCACTTTTTTCCACATCCTTCAGTGGAATACGTTAATGGCCTTTTACGACTCGAGTTTAGAGGTGGGGAGTTTCCTACAGATGATTTAGTTTTCACCTTCTCATTTAGACGATGATCAAATTAAAGTTTACTTTAGTCCTCTGACCTGGGGCAGGAGAGAAGGAGATACCATGTCTTGTTACAACGTGCATAAACATAGGTATTTCTTCACTTGAGTTTATTTAAAACCTGTTTTCTAGTAGTTCTGTTTAATTCTAGGAGTCTATTTCTTGGAATCAACCATTCATTTTATATGTAATGCAGATTTCCTTCATCTTTTACCGAAGTTCCTCCAGGTGTGAAGATCTCACACACGCTCTTCTTAATTAAATAGTTATTTTAAAATTCTTACACCGTCATCTCTGCAGATGTAATTTCTGAATAAAAAAACATGACAAGGGGCACCTGGGTGGCTCAGTGAGTTAAGCATCTGCCTTCGGCTCAGGTCATGATCCCAGGGTCCTGGGATCAAGCCCCGAGTCGGGCTCCCTGCTTAACGGGGATTCTGCTTCTCGCCCTCTTTCCCACTCATGTTCTCTCTTGCTGTCTCTGTCTTTCAAATAAATAAATAAAATATTAAAAACAAGACATGACAAGTTATTTTCAGTATTTGGGAGGTAGTGTGTGCTTATTTAAAAGGAGTAACATGAAATGAGGAATTTAAGCTTTAGTCCCCAGTTCAGAAGAAATGCAAGCCTTTTTACAGAGTCATTATGTTAAAACATCTGGAGAGAATTTTTTAAAGGCAAATATTTCACAGCTCCTTTTCCTCTGGACTCAGAAGGAAGTGAGAAGTCGATACCTCTCTATCAATAAAAAGCATCCTTGGGCTACACCTGTTTAACTCCAGTGGCTTCTAGGCTGATTCAAGGGAGGATATATCTTGATTGACTTCGGTTTTCTCTTACATTTTTCTTCATATACATTGTGCTCCATCTGCCTTGTTTAGTGTCCAAACCATGATAATGAAAAGTTATTGGTTGCTATGATTTGTGATTTGTCAGTGGCAAACACCCCCAAAATCTTCATTTTTTTAAGAAAATAAAAAAAAGTTAGTTCAGAGTTATAAAGAGCTCCTATTTCTCAAAAATAGATGGAACATGTGAAAGCAATTAAACAAGTACCTGGAATATGTTATTTTTCACCATGGTGAATCAGGACAGAGGAAAGTAGGACGTGGGGAAGGGATCTTTGCTTTTAATTCTGTTGTATTGGTTTAACTACTTCATTTCTTCCTCAAAAGTTCCCTCAGGTGGCATGTTTCCTATATATGATTTGTCTTTGTGGTATGCACAGGCACACACAGCCCACCCCCCACCCCCAGCCAGCAGCAGTAACAATCCCCAGACCAGGTACAAGATACACACACACACACACACACACACCACTGATACTCATTCTCTAACATAGCTTCCTGTGTCTTGATTATAAACCTGTGCTCACTGCATTTTTCATTTGACTTCAGAATTTTTTAATTCTTATTTATTTTTACTTCAGAATATTTTAATGTGACAGTTACATACATATTCTAGGTTTGTCCCCTATAATGTTGATTCTCCTTCTGTTTAGAATTGCTTAGCTTTTGAGAGCCATCAAGAAGGCAGAATACTTTAGATGTTTCTGTGTAATTCCATGCACTATGGTTTTGCTCAGGTGCCCATTACCCAGAATGAGGGCTCACCCAGTTCTCATTGCTCTGGTTGACCGCTCTGACCATTTTCATCCCATATTGACAGTTAAACCAAATAAAAATGAAATTTAAACCAAATAATACCATTAGGTATCGGAAGCTGTACTTCCTGTTTCATTTTAATTGTTTACATTGTAAAGTTTTAGACCAAACAGGTTAAACCTCATTGCCAGCATGTGGTTCCATTTCTCTTCTTTATGCTCAGCTAAGCAGTAGTTCACTTTAATTCTGAAATGGAGATGCAACATCTCATCAAGAATTTTTGAAAAATTGAATACAGTTCACGGAAGGGAAGCCGGAGAAATCCCCCCTGTCCAGATGACTTGCCATTTCTGGGTTATCATAATTATTCTTCAGTGGGTGAATGGTTTGCTTATAGTCTTGCAGTCAGAAAGTACAATGGCCCTATGCTGGGAGCTCCAGGGTGAGGACAGAGGCCAGGAAATGGGTTGTATTATGCCTTACATCGTGCCACAGTGCTCCAGAAATATTTGTGGACTGACAACATGCTGCACCATTTAATTCATGGAATCTCCACCTTCTTTACCCTCGAACCACTGTTCTCTGCTAATCCTCATGTACCTGTTCTATTGTCGATTTCTTGTGTGTATGGAGGGAGGGTGCCAGTAGCTTCCTATTAAGCCCGTTGTACAGAGGGGTGGATTTTGTTTTGCTTTGTGTTGTTTATAGGAGGCATTTCTGCCCTTACTATTTCTGTGAACTAGTTTTGAGGGAAAGGAGAGAAGAGTGTTGCCAGGCTGTGTGGGATGGGTTAGGGCAGCTGGCGGGCTGCCCTTGGTGCGTGGAGGCCGCACGCTCCCGCCGGCCCTGCACTCCTGGGAACCCCGGTGCCCCGGCCCCGGCAGCACAGCCCCTGGAGCCCCGGATTGCTTTTGCTTTTTCACATTTTGAGCAGATAAAACAGAGGAAGCTGCATATTGAATGCTCGAGCTGATTTGGAACCGAAACCCTCATTTTGTTCACAAGGAAAGGATTGTTTTCACTGGGGTCACTGCTGTGGAGAGATTTTTTTTTTTTTTTTTTTGCTCTGTAATGTTTGATACTTGAGGGAAAACAGCTGGGTTGAGCATACTTGAATCGCTGCGAAAATGAAATGGGATGCTGGGGAATATGCAGTGTAGGGCTGGAAAGGTCAGCTTTTTCCCTTGTCCCTTGCAGAGGAATGCGGGGTCTGTCCTCAGGCTTGCCCTTCGTGAGCTCAGAAGGAGCCGGGAGAGGCGGAAGGCATGGCCGAGGTGTGGCAGGCCTGCCCCTGGCGAGTGGCACGGAAGGCAGCTTTTTGCCTCTCTTCCCTTTTCCTGCCCTGCTGTTTTTGATTTGATCTGGGGAGAGGGAGGGGGAGAGACTGGAACAAGTCAACAGAACTTGGGTTTGGAGGAGTAGCTGATGACCACGTTAAGCAGTCGTGATGGGCCAGACAGATGAGAGCCAGGCCCAAACCACACAGCAAGGGGGCTGGAATGACCAGGCCAGCCCGGTGGAGGGCGCCCTTTCCGAGTTCTTCTAAAGGAGGCCTGGGCAGCTGCTGAGACAGACATGACCCATGCCAGTCCAGGGCCCTGGGTGTGTCCTGGCGCCCGGGGCCACGTTCTCCACTGCATGAGGCCCTGGAGTGGTGTGTGCAGCTTCCTGAAGTGGGAGGGGGGCAATTGGAGGGTGCTCCCCAGGCACAGCCGCACTGCTGCTGGAGCTCAGGCTGGCACGAGACCAGGCTGCCCCCCGCCACAGGCCACCAGGGCAGAGGGCTCTGGGGCAGTGATCTGATGAACCTCTCCTTTGTTTCTTTGCCAGTCAAGAGAACAATCGGATGAGGAGACCGAGGAGTCGGTGAAGTTTAAGAGGTTACACAAGCTGGTCAACTCCACTCGTAGAGTGAGAAAGAAACTGATCAGAGTGGAAGAAATGAGAAAGCCCAGCACGGAAGGTAAAAAAAAAAAAAAAAAAAAAAAAGGCACGCTCCACCCTCCCTGCTTGTTCCAAATCCAAATTAAGTCAGGCGGGGTCAGCTCCTCAGTAGAGTCTGATTTCAGGTGGAAGCTGGATTGTGTTCCGGCTGAGGCTGCAGAGAGCGCCTCAGGTCTGCGTGCGGGCAGGGCGTGGTTCAGCACGGTCCAGATCCTGGCGTCCTGTGGCTGGGGAGGCCTAGTATTGTTCATGTCACGGCGATGGGAAATGGCCGGTGTGGGACAAGGAGGTCTTCTCAAGGTGTGGCACAGCTTTAACGTTGAGCGTACACCCCTATACATCAACTTTGTAACTTCTTCCCAGCAGCAGCCTGTGTGGCCAAAGGATGATGGTTTTTGCCCCTTGAGTTGAGTCCAGATTTGACATACATCCATCTCAAACAAACATCCAACAATCGAGGCACTTAATATCCTTTCACATCTCCGAGGGATGATTTGTTCTTCCTGTAGAGAGTCTCAAGACTTGGCTCAGATGGGCCTCTAAGGAGTTTCCGTTCTAAGTGGGACAGAAGAGCTTTATTGCTGGCCAAGCAGCTTGTCAGATGAAGCAGTAATGTCAGGAGGGGCACGAGCGTGGATTTATTGGAGCGAAGAGTTAACCTTTGAAGTGTGATTGGGACAGTTTAAGTCTCACCCCTATTTGTCACTCCTGTTGTGAGCAGTGTGCATTGGCAGCATCTTGTAAGATTCCCCCAAAAGGATAAAAGAAGATTTCCCGTTTGGAAAATGATAAGGCAACTGGAAAAAGAAAGTACTGGAAAGAATAGATCTTATTTTTTTAAAAGCACGTGACTTAAAATGTCATATCTACATTTTGAGGAATTTCAGAAATTTAACATGTAGATTTGAAGATGATCATTGAGAGGCCTTTTTGTCATACATAAATAAAACCAAGGCGTGGAGAGAACTGGGATTTCCCCTGATTTACATAGGTGAGGGTTTCCTGTTGTTTTTATTGCCGCTTTTAAACTTCTGTTTGCTGTAATTATTTATCAGTTTAAATCCTCTAGAGAAATATTGGAGGTGAGGGGATTACTAGGGAAGCGTGGAGGCGCGAGAAAGGAACAGAAGGGAGAGGGGCCCTGAGGGAGAGCTGCTTACAGGCAATTTCACAGAGTTGTGTCAAATTCCAGGTTTCATGTGGGTGTCTTCTTGCATGGTAATTCTGCTTGCCCTTGGGTGCAGTGCTGATTTTACATTTGGCTCTTTTAACCCCTGCTTGGCAGTCATGGTTTCCACAGTACAGAATATCACCTGATTTCCTATCAACAGCAGCTCTAAATGAAATCACACACATAATGTCCGTTGGTAATAGTAAGGAGAACCATAGAGAATTGCCATCATTCAACCTTGGACACCCCATTTGCCAAAAGTAAATCTCAAATACAGCAAATGAATTGGTGGGTCTTGCCCATCAATGAGGACACGGGAGTGACGTGTGGGGTCCTCTGGACCTGTCCCCAGCTGCCTGGACATGCAGTTTTCCTACCTTTCCTGCTATCTCCGAGAGACATAGTTGACAAAAGGGAAAAACAGACCCAGAGTGGTAGCTTTAGGGTAAAAAGTAATAACCACGTGGACCTCTGGCCCTGAACTGTATTTCATGTGGTTGTGAACGAGGTGCTACCGGCAGACGAGGGAGGAAATGCGCTTAAGTTCCCTCTAACCTCTGATGTCTGACGAGTCGGGGCCTCGGGCTGCCGCTGGCTGGGCTTGTCGGCTTTGCCAGGAAAGGTGTCAGGTGTGTGTGCCGCTCCGGCCATCTGCTCAGGGCTGCCCTGACTAGACCGTAGACTAGAACCATCCTCCAGCTCCCGTGCAGTGGTACTCTCTCTGAGGTTCCTCATTGGCAGAAGAACAGGTACTTGGCCGTTGCTTCTGCAAAGCAGGAAGGAGTCACATTCCTAATAAGCTCTCCCTCACTGCCCCAGGACCTTCAGAGTTGAGCCTTTCTCTTCCTACGTGTCCGTGCCAATGCCAAGTTGTCAGAATGATGATCCGCCTTTGCCAAGAGCATCCTGAATGCCAGCCACTCTTCTGCACACTTTAGGTTTTATGTTCCTTTTAATATGTCATCCTCAACAGCCACCAGAGCTGAGCATCGGTAGCATGCTCATTTCACAGAGGAGGGAACAGACACTCCGGGAGGTGAAATCATCAGGGTCACTGAGCCGGCTGGCAGAAGGCCCAGAATTAAGTCCAGGCAGCCTGGGCTCCCCTCTGCTCCCACCCCTTCCCGACCCCTCAGCTCTGGAGTCCTACAAGAACCAGGAGAGATACAATCACTCACCTAGTCTCACCCTTGTGACTGAGCGTCAAGTCCTTGTCCAGGGCATAGATGACCCTAGACAATAGCCATAGGCCAGGTCAGTGCCCTTCAGCTGCTCATTTTTGTGTTTTTTTTTCCCCCCTAAAGCATATACCTAGCTACCCTCTTCCCTCATTGGCCCAGCTTATCTGTGACCCAGGAATGAATCATTAGCTATTGTACAGTGCTTTTTAGCTTATAAAGTGCCCTCACATATTTCTTTTCATTTAATTTTATCCTCTTCAGTAGCCTTGCAGTATGTATTTCTAGGATAAGGCAGACATTACAGGTGAGGAAACAGACTCAGAGAGATGAAATTATAGCCCAAGGTCATAGAGATGGTGAGTGGCAGAGTCAGAGCTGGAATTAGGGCATGGATCTGTGTCCTTGGCGTTAAGTCACCCCGTACCCTAGCCCCTTTGCCTTCCGCATTCTGATCTTAGTGATGAGGCTAGATAAAGGTCATGATGCGAATGACGATGGGGCCTTGCATGTTGACTGCCATTCTTCCAAAGGATGGTTGTACTCGGAGGTGCCAGAATGGGAGCAGCAGTGCTCTAATCCCAAGGAGTCAAGTCCAGGCTGGGATTTCAGGCCTCGGGACCAACCCAGGCAGAAGAAGCTCCACCAGGCAAGGCCTGCCCTCAGCACACAGGCTGACACAGCCACTGGGGAAGCATTGGCTACTTTTCCCTCCAAAGTCCTTACCAAGTGTAGACTTTTCAGAACTAGGAAGCAGAGCTATAGGTCACAGACAGATGCATACCCGTTGGTTCCAGACTCACATGTGTCATGGAAGTCTTTCGAAGCTTGGATGCCAGCCCTAAATAGAGTCCAGAAAGTCTCCAGACCACTGTTGGGTAACAGGTCGTTAAAATGGCTAGCAGACCCACCTGAATTCCCCGAGACCCCATCAGACTGTAGGTGGATGAGGGCCTTGCACACCTCCGTGGACACCTGGGCTCAATGGAAAGCCATGGTCAGTGGTCTGGACACATTTGTAGAGGAGTCTGGGGTGGGCTGCCTCTGCCCCCAGGCATTGCCTCTTATCTTGGCCCCGTCTCTTCTTCCCGAGAGTGGAGGGTAGATTTGATCTAGAAGAGATCACCATGTTTACCTCTCACAGCAGAAGGACACTTGGCCTCCATACCTTGTACATCAGGTGTCCTGAGGAAAGAGCAGGAGACTTCCCAATTTTTGTGCACTATTGCTGGTCCAGTGAACATCCCCTCAGAACCCTAGACTTCGCTTTTAAACTCTCATGACAGATCCAGGACTAATCCTCCAGGGAATACAGTTGTGCTGCAGATGATGGAGAGCTCTGGACTGGAGATGGTCTTGAAATCCCCCCCCACCCCCACCACCATCTCCATGACATCAGAATCAACCTTGGGTTGTATTTCATAACCGCAGTTCTGATTTTCGTGACATTTGCAATAACTCCCACCACCTGGAAAAGTAGGAAGCCTTTAGAATTCGAAAGGACTGCTACCAGTCCTCTGCCCTTGCCCTCTCTGCAGTGAGCAGCTCGCCTGACATCTACCCTTGCGCAGGCACCCTCCCCCCAGCTGGTGTGTTTAGGGCCATCCCTCTGTTCCAAGGAACTTTTTATTTTTTCCTTTTCACAGTTCAGCTGGTGGAAAGCTGCAGTGTGCAAAAGTTTCCTTATAATTAAAGGGACACAGCCAGGCAGGATCACTACACCCACAGTTTGACCTACTTCTTTTTCACATCTGTTCACATAACACATGCAGGAAAGAACTCCGTTTTCCTGCCAGTGAGTCCAAACCTTTCCACTGGGCTCCGGAGGGCCTGGCTCAGTACCTTGCTCCAGGGAGGGCTCAAGAGCTGGAACCCTTGAAACAAAGCGGAACGCCTGCTGGGGCTGCCTGCGTGGCCGGGCCCTTACATGCCCTTCCTGCCTCCAGCAGGCCAGCTGATGGCCATGTCTGGCTGGAATTACCCGGGTCCCTAACTTTTTGTGCCTGGCTCGTCACCTGGGTAGCATTCATCAGTTACATTTGCACGCTGTGACCCTGTCTGGTGTCTTTGCACCCAGACTGCCTTGGTGATTTAAGGACCTCAGTGGCAATTAAAAAAATCACTGTCAGCCACGTGGCTGTTTTTAACACAGTGTTAAGAAACCAAGCTGACTCAACAGGAGAGCCCTTCAGACTGGGGAAGGAGTCCGAGTCCTAGCTTCTAAGGACTGTGCGTCGGAACTGGGGGAGGGTTATCCTGTTTGGAGGGGGAGGAGGGCGGATTATCTTTAAATTCTCAGGGCTAAGGAGTGCGGTGATAATGACTGACTTGGTTTTTCCAAGTGGCATTTTGAGTAGGTTTCTTAAGGTGTTTGTTCTACAAAGATATTTAAAGGAGAAGAAAACACACCCAGTCCCTTTTAACATTCGGCTTGTGTGAAACCATACATTTGCACAGTTTGCTTATTTTGACATGCATTTATTTGAGCAGGAGCTGGGTTTACGAAGAGGGTAAGCGATACAGGGAGGGGATCGCTGTGGCGTTTGTGAGGATTCGTTTATTCCTTGTAGGGCAGGGGCTGTAAGGAAAGGAAAATCTGGGTGAGAGGACGTGGAGGTGTATTTCCAAGAGACCATGACCCCTCTCCCTGTCGCTTTCCCTCCAGGCGGGGAGGAGCACGTGTTTGAGAACTCCCCGGGCCTGGATGAAAGGTCCGCCCTTTACTCCGGAGTGCACAAGAAGCCATTTTTCTTTGATGGCTCTCCTGAGAAGCCTCCAGAAGATGATTCCGACTCTCTCACCACGTCTCCATCGTCCAGCAGCCTGGATACCTGGGGTCCTGGCCGGAAGCTGGTCAAAACCTTCAGCAAAGGAGAGAGTCGGGGCCTGATAAAGCCCCCGAAGAAGATGGGGACGTTCTTCTATCCCGAAGAAGAAAAGGCCCAGAAGGTTTCCCGCTCCCTGACAGAGGGGGAGATGAAGAAAGGGCTCGGGTCCCTGAGCCACGGGGTAAGTACCGACGGCGTCCGCCTCTGTGACAGCCACCGGCGCCGGCACCACCTTCTGGTGTCCCTGGAGGAGGTTCAGAGTGTCCGCAAGCAGATCCGCTTGAAGAAAACGGATACTAATTATTCGTGTTCCCGAGCTCTTCTCTGCCAGCGTCCCTCCAGGAGAGGAGTCCACAGCAGCACATGTGAGCTGCAGCTGCTCCGGCAGAAACCCAAAGGGGGCGGGGGCTGCGGCGCCCCCAGCAGGCGGGCGCGCGGGCGCCCCGCGGTCAGCGAGTTCAATATCACCTACGTGGTGGAGCGGAGCCTGTACAGCCACCTGAACCTGACCCAGCTAGTGCGGCCGGCCTCAGACAGGACCCTGAGCAAGGCCGAGAGGCAGGACCTGAGGCGCTGCTTGCTGGAGGAGGACGAGGAGACAAAGAGGAAGTGGGCCGCCACGGTGGACCGCTGCACTAAAAGGGTTCTCTTGAGAATCCACCAGAAGTCTGTGAGTCCCGAGGTGGTCGCCGGGCGGCCTTGTCATTTCTGTGAGGTGCAGTCAAGCATTATGGCCTCTCCTCCGTGGGGCCTGGCACCTTCCCCACTCTTCTGCTCCTGACTTCATGACTTCAGGCTCCATTCTGCCATCGCCTCGCTTTCTAAGCCCACCTTCGTTTGGCAGTGGCTTCTTTCCCATCTGTCCTCTTGCCGGTTGAAGCACTTTGATTTCTGATTGAAACTAAACACTGATGCCGATCCAGGGAAGGGCTTGCAGAGCACAGGGCTGGGGTTTGGCCTCCTCTAGGAGTGACTGTCTTGATTCTCGGCCATCCCATCACTTGACCTCAAAGAAGCTGATGCAAAACAGAAGGATGTTTTGCCCTTAGAAGACACGTTTATTCATTCAGTTAATTAAAACAATAGAATCCAGCTCATGGAAAGATTGTCATCCACACAATCACCGATTTGGTGATTCAAAAACATTGTCAAGTACATTTCTTTTATTAGTAGTGCCAACCAGAAAGTTCTTTGATGTAGAGGGGGAAAAATATTAGAGCTCTTCTGTTTTACTTAAACCTATTTGATGGTCTATCTATCTACTTAAACAGAGAGGTGAGCATTTAGAAATGTCTTCCACTGCCCCATGGTTTCTTCTGTACATAGCGAGGAATGAAGGACCCACATTCAGAAATGTTGTCCAGCTTTAACTGAATTATTAGAGACCTAGTAAGATTGCTTTTTAGGGCATGACTTGGGTTGAAGTTCCCACCCAACGTTTAGCTTGTGCAGGAACCCATATAAAATGGCACAGAATGAGGAGAGCTGTGGCCTTCCTGCCCACCCTCCAGGTCTCCTAGTGCCCTGTTCAATCCACTGGAACTGCTGGCTGCGTTCCCTGTAAGGGTCTGACGGAACAAACCGTAGCACAACCTCCCATGGGGACTTCCCTGGGGTTCCTTCTCATTCCCCAGACAACTGCTGTAACTTCTGTTCATTCAGTTGAGTTCTTCTTCTTGTGGAAATAGAGACCGATTGGTCCGTGCCATCCCTAAAGCGGCCTTCCCTGTTCCAAAACGATCCGTAGGTCCATCCTAGCCTTTAGGTTTTCCAGATGTTCCCAGACATGTTGACGTTCTTGTTGGAGCTTATTTTCTGTCTTTTTTCATTCATTCAGATCTTCTAACACTTTAAAACTGTGACAGCTTCCCTTCTGGTTCTTTCTATATATCATGGTGATAGTTTGTGGTTGGTTCTGTGTTTGTTGTACAACAGAGTTCTCTTTCTCACTCCTTCAGTTCTGACCCACAGAAAAATGCTGTGGCGAGCCAATCTTGGCATAATTTATTAACTTGAGAGGGGCTCTGCCCAGTTCTCTGCACCTGACCTTGACAGATAAGAGCCACCTCTTCTCTGTTAATTGGTTACTCACCCCCATGAACTTAAATCATGTCATACGGAGAATTTTTCCACCTTGAGTACCTTGAATTCCTCACACGTCCCTCATCTTTATTGCCAGGCTAATAATGTAACTTCTACAAGACTTTCTCGAAGTTATATTTCTAAGATTTGTGCTAATGTAATTGTGGGCCAGTGATTAATTCTTCACTGACCTTGAGTATGGACATGGGGCAAGTTTCTTTTCAAGCGCCAAGTTTTTTCCTGCCTTATAAATACAGTGGCACTGTGTGAACTCCATCCCAGATGTCACCCAAGGCTGGATATTTGTAAGGTACTATGAGCCCGAGGTAGTACTGGACAGCTCTAGTACTTGCTGACGTATGAGTTCAGTGCTGAACTAGAAATCTGCACATACCACTTCAATCTAAGTATAACTGCACAATCAGGAAGACAAAATTTAACTTTCCAATTATTCAGAGAATGTAAAGGGAAATAAGCCTTTTCACAACAGAATTTTGGGGGGTTGTTTGGTTTGGTTTAGTGGGATTAATTTCCTTGCTTGGTTTACTTGAACAGTCTTTTCCATCCTTCTTGTCATGTCACCTCCACTTTATCTGAAAGTGCACCGTTTCCCTTACTCTTTAAACTTGATCCTTTTGTCCTTCCAAAAATGCCATATTTGCTTGATGAAACCTCAGGGAAATGATAATGCTGTACATTCACTGGAAATGGTCACCTGTCTTGCTTTTTATTTGGTCATTCAGTTTTTGGTTTGGGGGAACAGGCATGCATGACATTTTAGAATTTTGTCCATTTTTAAAATTCAACCCCCCACGCCCACCCAAAACATGTATCCAACTGCATGACCATTCCATCAACTGGCTCTCCTCATCCACAAGCATCTCTCCCAAATTTTCTTTATTGTTAGCTGTATAGGAGATGCAGGAACTTAAAAAAAAAAAACCTCACTTAGGTTTCAGTTATATGGATTGCCAAAGGCAAAGACCGGTTTACTTTCTTTTATGATCCTCTCTACAGTCTGTGTTCTCCATTGAAGGAGTGCTGTTTTAAGAATGACTTGGTATTACAGAAAAAGCTGAAGATTCGTTCAAGCGACATTTATTGTTACATTCTTTGTCTCTCCTCCACTGATAGAGTCTGTTGTAGACACCTTAGCATGTCACTGGGAGAGGTTAGAGTTGGTAGCTAAGAAACCCAGTCCACTCTTCACTCTGAGCTTTTTATTTTAGGAATAAATGCCTACAGCTGGCATACGAAGACACAAATGAGTTTCTAATTTACTGCAGTAAAGTTTCCACATGAATTCTGAGTTATTTCACATGCATCAGAAAGTACATGCTGGGCTCCAGTGTTACAGTCGATGATGGCATTGAAAGGGAAATGCAGAAGCCATAAAATGATGAGGCATCTGGGCGCCATACTGCATCTGTGAAGCCCTGAGTCACGGAAAGGAACTAGGAGAAAATCACTGCCTTTGCAGAAATGCAAAATCTATTTGGAATTAGAAAGGGAAGGTAAACATTAAAAATTAGCCTTGAGAGGTGGCCGTAACCTTGCTTGCCAGGTTGGTGGATTTGCTGAGTGTTTTGGAATTAAGCGGTCTTTCTCATTTTATAGAATAGAATACAGTCAAGTTACTATAAGGGAGATCAGATTCCCCATTGATAAGTTATATAAAATTAGAATTATGTCCAAGGTAGATAACTTACAACAGCAATGGCAGCTTTGGTGAGGGGGAAGGACAGTCCTGTGGCCTCCTGAGTTGGGTTATCCAGGAGTGTCCCCTGCTGCCTTCTGTGTCTCCTGGCCCCCAACTCTGCCATGCCTGGGAGCTCTCACTTCTTGGTCCATTCCTAGGAATGGAAGCTCCTAGAATGTGAGGCCCAGAACTGAGCTTCAGTCCTTCGTTTGCATATTTAGAACGGTGACTGACCCTAAACCAGAGTATGCAAATTGCCGGGACAAACTCCCGAACCCTCAGGGCAGCCCTGGGATGTGGAAGCCCAGCATTCACACGGCAGGTCTGCTCCTCAGGGGTGAAGCAGAGTTCCAAAAGTCTGCTCGAAGTCCTTTACCTGTCACACAGCCAGTAAGCGGCAGGACCAGGGCCATCGGTGAGATTCCAGAAACCGTGGCATTTTTCTTCCTGGACCTTTCTGCTTTCTCAACTCAGTTACTATATATCTCAAGTGTATTTATTCTAAACAGGCAATGTTTATAGTCTACATTGTGCTTTTCTGTTCATTTCTTCCATCGAACAGCTGTTAACTAGATTTCTTTGAGAAACGAGTAATATAAAATATTGGCACCCAGAGCTGCTATTCAACTTTTATTGCCATTTGCTTAAAAAGTAAATCAGCTGTAACAAAAATTAATGTGCTTTGAGTCTGACTTAAGATTTTTGGGGGTGGGGGTGGGTGTGGCCATTGAGTAGCTTTCACTGGAAGAACAACAGAATTCAAAGCAAGTTCTGAAATATAAAGTTGCTGAAATATAAGCAATTCCATAAAGATTGAAACCAACTAGAGGACAAGAAGATTTTCCTCCTTTATAACACGGTGTCCTTCCTATTGGAATTAAAGAGTGTGGTCAACGAAACGATGGTCACTAAATCAACCTTTTCTTTCTGGGCAAATGTGGTGTCTTCACACACTCGGAGTGAAAGGGTCATAATTAGTTAAGTTGGGCAGTTAGATGGGAAAGTTAGCAGCATTTTTGGCTAGGTCAAGGAAGCAGTGAGTGAGTAATCCTCTTGGCCTGATTGGACTACTATAAACATAACCTTTTTTCCCCTTCTCAGCGATTTAAAACCAAACAAAACAAGAGTCTTAGAAAAGCCTGCTGTCAGTGGCTGAGCCATATAGGATTTCAGGCCTGGGTTTCCAAGACCACTCGGAGCACATGCGTCCCCTAATACATATTCCCTCGTATCACTACTGTGTGCAGCCAGTACCGGGGGACTGGGAGGGGGTCTTCTGTTGCTAAGCGACCAGGAATCTTAGAGCAATTAACACATGGGTGGTTTTTTGTTGTATTTTTTTTTTAACCAGTTGGTTTTGCATGTTAAGGGGATTCTAGACCTCTAGGGGAAGCCCAGTTCCAGTGGCCTCTGGAAGGACAATGTGAGGGAAACTTCCTTAAAACATGAATCATGTATTTTTTTTTCTCATCATTTCTTGTTTCCTACTTTCATCCTGTAACATATTTGTGATTCAGTGATTGACCTGCAAATGGGAAATGGGCTGGGATGGTGCACTGTTGGCTGACGTAAACATAACTGGATTATTCCTGCCCTGCATGCGCTTTTCCACAGAGAACCTGCAGTTTTGGAGGATTTGACTTGACGAACCGTTCTCTACACATCGGCAGCAACAATTCTGACCCAATGGTGAGTATATGTCAGAGGAGAAGCAGAAAAGGTTGGATTCAAGCCATGTGGCTGACATAGTTTCCTATTTTGTGTCTCTGAGAAATGATAGTGGGTAACATCGGTGATCCTACATCGTGTTTGGAAAGAAGCCCTGTTGTACCCATCTTAGAGATGCTCAGCTGTTTCATGGGGAATGACCAGTGACTGCCTCCATGCCCATAATGCCTCTGCATTCTTCTCACGTCGTAAATCCAGTGTTGAGTTTGGTTTCTGCGGTCCTACCCATTTGAGCACACATGCCCTTTGTTCACACTAGTTGCAAGTGCACACGACCAGTACGTACAGGTTGTGTGCCAGGATGGAGCCCTGTGATGGGGGTGAGAGTCTGCCAGCATTTCTGAGACACCAGTCTCACCACAGGCCAAGTGCACGGCCTTGTAGCAGTCTAAGTCTTTCTGATCTGGGGTGCTCTGGAATGAACCAAGTCTCCTTGGGCCCAGAGCAGACCAGACTCTCCAGAGCCAAGGTTCTAGAGGCCTCAAACCTGCTGCTGGGTAACCGTGGGGACAGGCCACCCCTGCGGTGTACGTCATATTCTGTTCCCTGAGGTTTCCTTTGTGAGGCTCCAAGGATGTAGGTGATTCTTACCTACCGTTTTATTTTCCCCTTATGCATTTTGTCAGAAACTATGAAATTAAAATTCTGTGCTTTATATTTGTTTATATGTCATGTGTCAGCTAAAATACCCATCTGTGATTTTCAAAGTGTTTTGAGAATTTCCTGGAAGAATAACAGTATTTTATTTGGATATCAAATTTTATTGATTCATAAGCCAGTAATTTTACATAGCCACTCTTTAAAAAAAAAAATGAGAGAGGAAGTGTGATTTCTTTTTCTCTCCTCAGAGGAAAGTTGGGTTGTTTTTTTTTTTAAATGCCAAAATAGAATGAGAGGTGACCACAAGTCTAACTTGTTCAGAGAAGGAAATGTACATACTCTTAGCACTTGACCACACAGAGCTCTAGAATGATTAAGTCCAATCAGCCATTGCACTTCTGGTGACTGAGATTTGCCATTTTGTTCTTTTCACTTTGCTGGGGTGATTCTGTAATACCCTCCTCTTCTTCCCCCCTGCCGGGATTATGTGAATATAACCACTCTTTATCAGTGAAATGCAGTCCCTTTGGATATCTAAATTGATGAGGAAAAGTATCATCAGAGAAGAATACACTAAGGTTTAAAAAAAATAAGTGACTCATATCCCACTTTAAACAAACAGGCAAAAGCCCCTTAGTAGCTTTTAATTTTTAATCAGACAAGTAATATAGCACTGAGTTAACATAGGAAAGCATTTCAAGATCCTGGGGGATGCCAATATTTTTCTGAGAGGTAGAACATTAATGGTTTGAATAATAAAAGCTGTTTCTGGGTGTCATTTGTTTTGGTTAAAGGTACTTACAACACTTTGCTTTGCAGAGTAAAGAAGGAGATTTTGTGTACAAGGAAGTTATCAAATCACCCACTGCCTCCCGCATCTCTCTTGGGAAAAAGGTGAGATCAGTGAAAGAGACAATGAGGAAGAGGATGTCTAAAAAGTACAGCAGCTCAGTCTCTGAACAGGTATGTAACTCCTGAGCCAAGAGCCGAGCCGAGGACGATCAGTCTGAGATCCAATACGTGCTAAACACAATGCATTAGTATTAACCAGGCTCTAGGACCAGGCTTAGGTCTGATAGACATTTATTCAATAATTTATTCAAAAGATTCAGTAACTTAGAGTGGTTCATGCTCAGTGCTGGGAATCCACGATTTGGGCCCTATCTTCTATGGACACACAAGAAGACGACATGTAAAGAAACTATTATTCTTAGTGCCATAAGCATTTAATACTTGATGCAAAGGAAGGGTTTTATTTGTGGAAATATTCCTTGCTACAAAATGGGTGTTACCCGAATCAAAGCTAAAAAAGACACTCAAGTTTCCTTAGCAGACTTTTTTTTTACCTCATTTTTTTTTATTACTTTCTTTTTACCGTAACAGAATTCATTGTTTATGCACCACACCCAGTGCTCCTTCCCATATGTGCCCTCCATAATACCCACCACCTGGCTCCCCCAACCTCCCACCCCCTGCCCCTTCAAAACCCTCAGATGGTTTTTCAGAGTCCATAGTCTCTCATGGTTCATCT
>PISX010006091.1:42698-100934 GCA_004024625.1 Mellivora capensis
TACTCCATAGTGTATATGGACCACATCTTCCTTATCCATTCGTCTGTTGAAGGGCATCTTGGTTCTTTCCACAGTTTGGCGACCGTGGCCATTGCTGCTATAAACATTGGGGTACAGATGGCCCTTCTTTTCACCACATCTGTATCTTTGGGGTAAATACCCAGTAGTGCAATTGCAGGGTCATAGGGAAGCTCTATTTCTAATTTCTTAAGGAATCTCCACACTGTAGCAGACTTAAAAAAAAAAAAAAAAGTTATAGCAGAAGTTGCTCTCAAAGCTCTGAGTGGGTTGACTCCGCAAGTCTTGTGGCTGCAGGGCTGCCCACGGTGGTGGTTTCTGCAGGGACGTTGTCACTAACTGGGCCTCTCTGTGGCCAGAAAGATAGCACAGCATAGACCCCCTCCGGTTGTGTCCCTTCATCAGGAGAAATAGGACGAGTTCCTGTGTGGGTGGAGGGAATAAAGGCATTTATTTGGAGAGCTGGGCCTTGAGGTAATTTTGACCATTTGCACCTTTATAGCATTCGCTTTGTAGTCTGTTGAAGTATCTGTGTGTGAGATGTTTGTCTACTTGAAATAAGTAGGTAATGCTGCTTTATCTACCAAATAGAGACAGCGAAAGCAGACATTTTTGCTCAGCTGCTGCCCTCTGGTGGAAGTAGTAAGCTAACATCCAGGCATCTGCCTGCTGGCACCACCAGCAGCTAGCCAGTGGCCTGCACTGGGATTCAGACAAAGCCCACAGGGTGTCTTCAGCATATTACAGTGGTTCTCACGGGGGAGAGGAGGGATTCCCCTCCAATCCCAGAGCAACTGGGGCTATTTTTGATAGTCACAGCCAGGTGGGGGTGGGGCGGTGGGGCTGCCCCAGCATCAAGACATGAGGATGTGGGGAAACATTTTACACCAGCTCCCCACAATAATGATCCATCTGGCATGCTGACAGTGCTCAGGCTGAGAAATTCTGGCTTGTTAGACCTCCAGGGGGAAGTCCAGGCTGCCTCCTGTATGTCTTCTCTCCATGAATATTTTTCCTTTTGTCCCTGTGAGCTTGGGAGCAGTGGCCATGCTGGGCAAACTGCGCACTCCTGAGGCAGATGGCCTGCCGGTCCCGGAAACTCCAGCACTTTGTTTAGTTTGCTTCTCCAGTGAATTTAAACATCCACTAAAAGCTCTGTACCCTTCTATTCTTAGTTGGGTTTCTGCTTTACAGATCAGGAGCATAGAACTTTAATGTCATTTTGAGCCGTTTTCTATAATTTTTACTCTGTAGCAGGCGTATAGGCTTAGTTCTCTTTTTTAAACTAGTCATTTCACGTAAGTGGGGGGAGAAAGGAATAAACGATCAGCCTAACCCTTTTTGGAGAGAGAAAACTATTGTTGCCAAGGTTTTGTTTTTTGTTCAGCATTTTAGTAGAAACATCAGCCATTTCGGTAAAGATCTTCGCTCTGTTCCTACTGTATGCCCGGCTCCTGGAACACCACTCGTTCTTGTAGCTGATCAGTAAATACGTGATGAATAAGTTAGTGAAAGTGTTTGAGAACATACATTATCAGAGATGCCTGCTCTTTTTAAAAATGTGTGCTGTCTTTGGAAGCGTTAAAAAAAGATAACTGGGACAGGTGGCTTTTGCTGATTCAAGAAGAGGAATGAGAATGTGTGTGGGAATTCGTACTTGGTACCTTCCATTACTTCTCAGTGATGGCAGCTCATTTATAGTTGTTTTTGGGGTTCTTTGCTCCCTGTCCCAAACCTGGTTGACTCTGTATGTAGAGAATGGGACTCCTGATCTCAGGGTCGTGAGTTCAGGCCCCGTGTTGGGCTTAGAGTTTACTTTAAGGAAAAAAGAAGTGTTGTGGATCTAGTTGGATCAGTAACAACGTTACTGTTGTCCTTAAATGTTTGCAGCACCCGCAGAATTGCGTTAGAGCCCTTCTGATGATTTGGCACTATGTAAATAACAGGTTTCGTTGAGATGGTTTTGTGCTCACGTGGCTGTGGAATATGCCAAAAAGTGGTCTGTTTTGGCAAGTAAACCATGTGGACTGCAGACTCTCTAAAGCGTGCTATTGTCTGTCCCGGTAGCACCATCAGGCACACGAGTGTGCTGCACTTGTATGTGCAAGTGACCGGCTGCCAGGCCAATGCTACTTAGCCTCCCCAAACGTGCAAAATACTGCTGAGTCACAACTCTCAGCATCCTGACCTAAAAGGGGCCTCACAGCTTTGTACTAACACACAAAGGAAGTAAAAGCAGCAAAAACCAAATGATGACACAGAGAAATTGTATTACAAACCAAAAAAAAAAAAAAAAAAAAGTATTTTTGCTCTATATTTGTATTCCCAATTGGCATTTCATTAGCTAATTTCAAGAATTCATGTAAACAGAAAAAGAATCTGGCCTTTGTGTTTCTTTCCTTTTTTGGTGTGAGCTTTTCTGATAATTTTCTGATGGCACTTTCAGATCCTACATTACAGGTAGATGGTACTTGATCTGCATTCAAACTGCAGCTTTATCACTGACCTAGAGATGACGCTAGAAGTCTCTAAGCCTTTAATGAAATGTTCTCGGAGGTAGATTTTTCTCAGGGATTTCAGGAGAATCTATCTGAGCATGAAAAATGACTGAGTTATGTGAGCCACAACTCTCAACTGAAGCGAGGGTATAGATTAGAAAGGAGAATATCGGGTATGGAATCAAATATGGTTATAAAAATGGCTGTGACGGCCTTAGCAGAGCGCTAGTCGCCTCACATTGTAAGAGGACGTCCATCCACCCTGACGCAACTTAATTTTGTTGAAACCCATTCCAGGACTCGGGCCTCGATGGCATGCCTGGCTCCCCTCCACCCTCACAGCCGGACGGCGAACACATGGACAAGCCCAAGCTCAAAGCCGGAGGGTCCGTGGAGAGTCTGCGCAGCTCTCTGAGTGGGCAGAGCTCGATGAGTACGTTGGCTTTATCATTATGCGCACGCGCAGCCGGCGCCCAGATCAGCCTCCTGCAGGTGTCAGAGGCCGTTTACAGAGTCAGGCCAAGTTCCAAGCCGCAGGGTGCTGTTAGAGACAGACCTGCAGACTAGGTGGGCTTGGGGCATGTTTGTTCAGGAGCAGAAGGTGTACAGCAGGGGCACAAGAGAGGGGGTGATGAGTTTTGGAGAAAACAGCACCTCTGAGGAAGGATCTGGAGAAGGGAGAGGAACAAGTCAAGGGGAAAGGACCAACCAAAGGTGGTTGGGGAGAGAGAATTATAAATGTTATACACGTAACAAGTGCTCTTCACTCCAGGACTCTCGGGGGTGTTGGTTGAGGGTATTGGGGGGGGGTGGGAAGAGAGTAATTCAAAGCAGCTGGTCTGGGGCAAGTTCCTTGACTTCTCTGAGTTTCCTCATTTGTAAAATGGGGTAAAAACAGTAAGCTGGAGAGGTTAGGACTGTGGAAGGCTTGTGGTATCCTCCATTAGGGAGTCTGGCTCATAGAGAACTTGCTGGATTCCTGGTCTAGTTGGGTGGTTGATTAGGGATAACAATCAGCAAACTCGGATCCCCTGGGATCCTGACATATGCTTGTGGTTTGTGACCTCCCTGCTCTGTCCCTGTTTTGTGCCTTTAAGCTTTGCTGTGCGGGAAGTCTGTATTGACCCTTGTTCTTCCTATTTTTCCTGCGCAGGTGGTCAGACAGTAAGTACCACTGATTCCTCGACCAGCAACAGGGAGAGCGTCAAGTCGGAAGATGGTGATGACGAAGAGCCCCCCTACCGGGGTCCCTTCTGTGGGCGCGCCAGGGTGCACACCGACTTCACACCTAGCCCCTACGACACAGACTCACTCAAGCTCAAGGTAGGTCTCTGCCTGGCCTCAGAGTGACTATCCGTGTCTGTAAGAGGTGGTCTGTTTTCATTGCTGTTGAATGCTGGCTTCCTGTGGTGCATACCGGTATTTTGGCTACAGTGATAAACTGGTCTCACCTGTAGAGAAAAACAAGTCAGAGGCCCAGCTAGCACTTACAACAGAGGTGGGGTTTGTGTTACTCCTCTTGTCATCTCCACCTCTTCCCCTAGCCCTTACCTGTGACCTCCGCTTCCTTGTAGAATTCAGTTGCCCACCACCCTCCAGTTTCTTCGTCTAACTGAAGAAACCTGTCTTCTCTGTGACTGACCAGTGATGTTTAATGAGGCGGCTGGAGCTGCACACAGTGTATGAAGCAGTTCCAGAATGGGAGTGTGCTGGCCTTTGCTTAGTGGGTGGGAAGTCTTTCTCTAGGAAGGGGGAGTTGTGGATGATGACCACATCCATGTGCCCACGTAGCCATAAGCACCAGGACAGACCTGAGCCACACTTCATCTCATGGTGCAGGGGGTAGAGGGTAGGAGACCTCAGGCATGCAAGCAATCTGGTTCTCTGCCAGGCTCCCAATTACGTAGAGTGATTTGTGGAACCCTGATTCTGGCCTTCAGTAGCTTCCCTTCTACATGATGAACACATCTAACTGATGCATGGTTCATGCCTAGAGATAGAGCTAATGGAAAGATCTCTGTTTTCTGGGCCACAGAAAGGAGACATCATCGATATAATCAGCAAGCCACCCATGGGCACCTGGATGGGTCTGTTGAATAACAAGGTCGGCACATTCAAGTTCATCTACGTAGATGTGCTAAATGAGGAAGAAGAGAAGCCCAAGCGCCCCACCAGGAGGAGGAGGAAAGGAAGACCACCCCAGCCCAAATCTGTGGAAGATCTCCTCGATCAGATCAACCTGAAAGTCAGCTTCTTCCTGTTCCAGTCACACGTGGCACCCTATTGCCTTCTCCTTTTCCTAAATTAAGCAAGGGCACTTTCTGGGAAGGGGAGGGGGTGATCTGTGTCATCCAGCAGGGCAGCCCATTACTAGGACGAGTATCCATTACATGAAAGAAATAGGCACCAGTATGCTAATGCTGCTGTTGACCTCTGCTGGGAGAACCGCCCAAGTCCCGGGTCAGAATGTGCTGCTAGCCCCAAGAATAGCTTTCAAAGAGCTATGAGCACAAAGCCCTGGGCCCCCCAGGCCTTGAGGAGTGGCCCACTGCCTCCCCATCCCATTATTCCCGGGATCTAGTGCGCTGGGGCCCCAGCAGGAGATCCTGTGTCCTTGTAAATTCTCTTGCTCCTGAGGAAGTCACAGGGCTTTGAGTTGGATTTTGGTAGCTCTGTAAATGAAGGGAAAGTGACCCCCATGGTTCGCTGTGTGGCATTAAAGGCATCAGTCAGGGCAAAGGCCCAATTAAAATGCGAGCCAGTAGAGTCCATCTCAGCCTACAAGGTACAGCTTCTTAGCCCGTGATTGATGAGATGCCCCGGCGGCCTGCTAAGCCTTGCAACTGGGAGGTACAGAACGGATGATGAATGAGTGTTACGAATCTTCCAGTTAGCACAAGCATGACTGTGGAAAGGGTCCAGGGCTTTGAGGCCGGGTGGTGGCCAAGTAGAGCAGAGCAGCACTTGCGGACTCCCCGTGTCTTCTGTTCCTTCCCTCACAGGAGCACATGCCCACTTTCCTGTTCAATGGGTACGAGGACCTGGACACGTTCAAGCTCCTAGAGGAGGAGGACTTGGATGAGTTAAATATCAGGGACCCGGAGCACAGGGCTGTGCTCTTGACAGCGGTGGAGCTGTTGCAGGAATATGACAGTAAGTGCCTCCCAGCACCCAGGGGTCCCTCGTTAGCTTAGCCACATGCCGGGGTCCCTGGAGTCACTCCAGTGGTCCTGCTCCATCCCAGGTCAGGGTCCGTCTTGCATTAGGTCAAACGGCACAAAGGCTTGAATTCCCCATGTAGCCATTTTGGTCGATGGGAGGGCAAAAGAAGACGTTCCTGCTGGTGCCTCTCCTGGCATGTTTCTAGGTAACATGGGAGGAAACACTCTCTCCATTGTCCTCACACGGCAGAGGCCGCCTTCAGCCCGGTGGGCTCCACGGCAGCTCGTTGGGCTGCCAGGGCACCAAAGGAGCGGACGCACTGCGAGTGTCCTGCCAGCCTAGGGCCCTCCTCAGAGCACTCCGGAGTTGTTCCCTTATCAAAGGGGAGGACTAATGAGTCAATGACACTCCTCAGCTTCCCCTGGAGCAGTAGGAACTACCTGAAGGGAACTTGGAGCGCAGAGAAGCCCATGTTTTATGGTCTCCGCCGAGGCAAGAGCTCAGCTTTACAGTCCATGGAGCAGAGTTCAGTGAGCTCACGGCTTTCATAGTCTGTTTGAATACACCGTATCCTCTGCTCCATTAACCTAGTCTTATCTGCTCTTTATTCTCCAACCTGACATTGGAAATACCCCTGAAATTATTCATCAAGAGGGGAGTATCTTTTCTAGTTATTGAATTCAGATGCATTTTCTTTCAAATGTTCTGCTTCACCAGCTAATAGCATTTCTATTGCTAAAAGACAAACCAAAACCATAGTTAATGGTGGGGGAAAAGTCTACATGACTGGATGTATCAGGCCCAGGAGACATAGAAGTGAGTACAGTTAAATTCACTTCTGCTTAATCGGTCCTCCCCCTGAATTAACTGAGAAACACAGAGGACCACACACCATTAGATAGATATCTGAACCCTAGATAAACATACTGCCTTCAAGGATAGATCTGAAGAGAATTGTGCTTCATAGTTAATCCTACTTTATAACCAGGTCTCTTGGGAGGGGAGCTGTCTCTTGGGGCAGGGGCATGTGGCCTGGTTGTGGACAGAGAGCCTCCTGGCCCCGTGCCTGTTGTGGCCAGCCGGCTGTATTAATATCAATTAATGTTAAGTCGTCTACTCTCCTGGACCACATCTGCTCTGTGATTTGCTCTTCCTTGGCCACTGAGAACAGCTGGCTTCTGAACCCTATCTGTTACGTTTCCGGTAGCATTCAGAGCACAGGGGGAGTGAAGCTACGCCCTGAGGATAAGACAGGATGGATCTGGGCTTCATCTCTTTCCTGCTACATGGGCTCAGATTCACTGCCCCTCCTGGGAGCATGTCCTGAGGTTGGCAGCAGGGGATATTTTATAGGAGGGAATCTGCCTTTCATGATGCATACTCAGAAGTCTAAGGAGGGCTCTTTGCTTCTTTATAAATACCATTTCAGAGCTGTGCTGGGCCGTTGCTTAGACTATCCCTAATCTACAAAGTAGCCCTTCCTGTTCCTGGTTCTCAAAGGCTTCGGGGGCTCCAGGGTGCTGATGAGGGCCAATGGTCTGGATCCAGACCTATCTTTACATTCAGTGCAGTTAAATTTTGTTTAAGAAGTAAAATCCTAAAGGAACACCATAGATTTCTGTCAAACTAAATCTCTGTGCACTAGAGCATCTAGAGATCTACTGAGATCTTGCAGCTTTTCTAGCTCAGCTACTCACGAGAGCAAGAGGCACATCTCCAGCATCGTTTGGCAGGCAGATCTCCCAGTCACTCTGACTGCACATCTGTGCATGGGGAGTGCAGGACTTCCTGCAGAGTTCACTTGGAAAAGACTGTCTGATAGCATTTCCTTGCACTGACACCAAAATCACTGTCCTAAGCCTGCCAAATAAAAACTCTTGTTAGATAATTTTAATAAGAATTTTAATCAGCAATTATTTCCAATGTACAGAAAACTACAGAGAAAAAACAAATCCACATATCTACTTCTTAAATCCAATTACAGCTAACAGTTTGACCTATTTGCTTCAGTTCTTTTTTAAAGAATACAAGGAACTGTTTAAAAGCTCAGTGAAAGGCCTGCTATCCAAGAATCCCATTCCCTCTTCCTTCCCAAGGTTATTCTTATTCCCTGTGTGTATATGAGATGCAGGAGGGCTTTAACCGAAAGTCCCTTCAGGTCCAAGTTCAGGTCATGCCCACACAGGGTATGCCACACATCTAGATCTCTAGATGCCCCCCAAACCCAGTCCTCCGAGCTTCTTTGCCTATGAGAATTTTCATGGTCCTAGCTCACCTTCTTTCTTCTCCTTTATACCTTGGCATTCATGCTAGTAAGTGGGAGAGAGGATATGGCCTTGAATCTGCCATCCATCTGAGAGCTCTCCCTAATGAAGGAGGACAAGTTACTTGGTAAATACTGGCTTTTAGTGTAAGGAACTTCTCCTAAACTTGATAGTTGGACTCCTGCTAAGTAGCTGAATGAATCTTTCAGGAAGTGACCATAGCCCCCTGACGTAGGCCTCCGAACTGGTTTTCAGGTAATGTGAGGGATCCCCTCACTCCTCGTAACTTCAGGTACCCTGGCTGTGTCTGGTGAGGCTGGCAGCCCTGAAGATGCAGACACGGTCGGCATTTCCATACTGTAATGGGACAAATGTTCTCTTGTATTCCCATCGGTCAGCACTGTGGGGTCTGTTTTGGCTGTGGCGGTACAGTGAACTGTCTCGCCAAGGACAAACTACATTGATTCCTCTTCTTGGGTTGTAACTGATAGCTGAAAGCCCTCATTTTACATGTATCATTTTCCTAAATAACATATTAGACGAGGACAAAGGCCACTTCAAATCCACAGACTCTTCCACATAATGAGGACATCACTCTAGAATGTTCCACTTTATGTGGGGGGGGATGAAGGTTTTGCTGTTGTGCTTCCATTAATTTTTCATTAGTCATTTAAAAAATGGCACTTCTTAACTTGGGGTTCTACTTCAAGGGCTTACTCTGCCATGATTAGTGTCAGAAAATGGTTTCCGTGTGAGAAATGCAAACAGGAGGTGGAGAGTGGGCAGCAGGGACAGCTGGCACACTGTGGAATGGTAGTCATCTGCCTTCCTACAATTCATTGTTTAATGACCTGAGAAACAGGATCAGATTTCTGGGGTTTTTATTTTTTTTTAAATGTATGTGGTCAGGGGAAGGGCAATGAAGAGAAAGGAAAATAAATTTAAGCCATTTATGCAGAAAATTTTTTTTGGTCTCTGTTTTGTGTGACCAAGTATTTTCTCTGCATAATAATACAAAGATGTTCTTCCTATAACCTCGCTCCCTATAAGGCCTTTTGTGCCCACTCTGTAGAATGGGTGGGTGAAATCACTGGGTAATGAAGGTCCCCCTCTCCCTTATTTCCCATGTGATTGACTTTAGGCACATTTCCTGGACAGAACACCAGGTAGTTCTCCTTAAGGGTTCTTTTAGTCACCCACCTGAAGAGTGTTCATGACTCAGTGTCCAAGTTAGGGGGATTCCTGAACCTTCCCTGTCTTAATTTTGTATAGAGGGAATAGAAATGCTGACCCCAAACAAATAAAGGGCAGAAAGGAAAGAAAACCTCTGAACACATTACAAACAACAAAAACAAAAGGATTTAACATGTGCCCCTATCACGTTCATGTCCCCATTTGCCAGTCTTACTCCTGTTGAGAGAACACAAGAGCCAGTGCTTATCACCAAGACCTAAGAATGCTCCCAAATTGTAATAAAATTCAATATTTCATTTACCACTTACTTTCCCATTGGCTTCCAAATTGGGAAAGCTGGTGACAAATAACCTGGAAGACAAATCTTAAGATAACCTGCTTATGAAAGGGGAATATTCACTCCTGGCTCCCAATCCGTGGTACCATGCCCACACAGTGCTCTGAATTCTCATTCTTCCTGACTGGCCCGACGCCAGAGCCATCCTCTGGGTAATGACCTGCACAAAATCTGTTCTGAGCTCCTCCATTTTTATTTCATTTACTTTAAAACAGCTCTGTTCCAGAAGTTCAAGGCCTAAAAACATATGGGGATAGCAGGATAAAATCAGGAAAACCTTGGCTTTTCCCTCCCCTTAGCATCCCCTGCTGTGTGTTTACCTTCTCCAGGTAACAGTGACCAGTCAGGATCCCAGGAGAAGTTGTTGGTGGACAGCCAGGGCCTGAGCGGATGCTCTCCACGAGACTCAGGATGCTACGAAAGCAGTGAGAACCTGGAACACGGTAATGTCCATACAGATAATTACGAATGTGCCTTAATACACAAACCACTTGGGTCATTTATGACTCACTTTCTTCCTCGGCCTAAGCCATGCTTTTGGGGATACTGGCAATAGGGAGAAGAATTTTTCCAGGATCACTGGTGCTTAATTAAGATTCTTAAAAAGACTGAACAACTCTCAAGAAACTAGGCAACGGATGTTTTTGAGAAACAAGTGGTATTCTCAATCTTCCATCCCAGTTCACACATAAATGGAGAATTGAAGACACCTGTGTGTCAGAGAAAGGACCCTCAACTTCCTGTTGCCCTGAGGCTCTTGGAGCCTGACCCCCGAGATAGATCATGAAAAGAGCCATAGGGTCTAGAACCAGAAGTCCCAGTTCTGAGGGGTGTGAACCCTGAATAGAGCATTTACAGGCCCAAGACTTCAGTCAAATGACTTCATGCCTCTGGTCCCCTCACCACTGAAAGAGTAAATGAGTTTCTTTCTTATAGATTGTTCTAAGAGCTGACCAAAGTAAGGATATACTAATACCTGGCATTTATTAAACACAGACTACGAACTGGGCAGTCAGCCCGAGCACGGCAGCCCCCGGTGCTGGGACACCGCCCAGGGACAGGCTGACGTGTTCTCTCGTGGATCACGGCTGCAGGCACTCCATGAGGAACAGACAGATTCTGGCCGTGGTACATCAGAGATGACAGTGCAAAAACATCTAAATTCATTCTGAAAGAAAGTGAAAAGACTGACTTTATCCAAACATTCCTGCTTCCTTTCCGTGGAAGCTACATCTCTGAATAAATATAGGCTAGATGATTAAATCTTAAAACACCACATTTTTGTTTAAAAAAAAAAAATCTCAAAATAGACATCACCCAACTACATGCATCCGATACGGTACTTCCTTCTCCCTCAGAGAGCATGACTGCGGCTCAGTGTTATGTCCCCAGACTTCACGGCAGCAG
The DNA here is from genome assembly GCA_004024625.1 of Mellivora capensis. Classification (NCBI taxonomy): domain Eukaryota; kingdom Metazoa; phylum Chordata; class Mammalia; order Carnivora; family Mustelidae; genus Mellivora; species Mellivora capensis. Next base: position 53,579 of record PISX010006091.1, read on the forward strand.
GCCAGGCCCGCCCATGCTGTCCTCATTGGAAGGAAGGATGTTTTTGCCCTTAGCTGGGGTATGAAGGGCCGGACTCACACAGATGACAAACGCAGCCCGAATCTGTGGTTCACTTTTATAATCTGTCCGTCACAGTTACGTGCACACAGAAGATGTTCAGTAGACAGGTTTTGGAACCACGGGATCAGCCATAAATTTCACCTTGAAAAGCAGCACAACAGTATGTAAGCAAGGTAGAAAACTGCCAGAAGTCCATAACTCACACCAAAAAGCACTTGAGAAGCAAGATGTTTTCCAAATAGGTGTGACTTTTTTTCCCCATCTTTTCTGCCTGGTCCACTTGACAGTTAAGAACATGGTCAGTATCTCTACCCACCCCACCCCCCATTCAAATCTTAAACCAAGCTGTTCTAGTTCTCACTAGAGAAGTATTTTAACTGAGTGCTGAGATGAATGTGACAGTGCTCGTGAGGCAGCCCATAAGCCCCGGTCAGTGGCATCCTATGTGCCCGGGTCCCAGGGGCTAGGCAATGGGAGGGATGACAGCAGTGGGGGGCAGGGGGTGTCCCAGCTTTGCCTTGAGCCACCTCTACACCTCAGCTTAGATCTTTTTATAAATGAAGCTTCATTAATAAGGTACTCTTGTTTTGAAAATACCTGATTTGAAAAGTACGATTTCCTGGGAAAGGAGTATTCTGTTACCCTTATGAACTTGGCAGGAATGTCTTCATTCCTGACCTCTCTTCCCTCCCAGTCTGTAGTCAGTCTCTACGACGCTCCTCCCAACTGCTGTGGGAGGCAGTATAAACTGCATCCAAAATACCTGCAGCTGTAAAACCTAAATTGTGTGTCTCCTGTGTCCTCTTCTCTTCACAGTAAAAACCAGCATTTGAGTGTTGGGAGCTATTAGGTCCTTAAGGAAAACAATTTACCAGCTAGACCATCCATTCAGGGTCACAACAGCAGCAGTGCTGTAACCACCGCTGCGGCTGTGTGGCCTCAGCGCAGAGCAGTTACTGAGGTGGAGGGTGAGCTGACGGCCATGTGTCCGTCATACTTGTTTCCTCCCTGTCCTAATGGGGAGGCACTCAGTAGGGAATTTCAGGAAGCTTCCGTGTCTCAAACAGATGGCTTATGTGGAATGGGGCCCGGGGCGTCCCACTTTACCATGGGTGGCTCTGGCTTCCTGTTGTGGCCCCCAGAGTCCCATTAGAGCAAGATCAGTAGTAAAGGATCCCCTGTACTTCTGTCAATCACATGAAGACCATCATGAAAAATTCCCAGGGGTGATAGTTTTTAGCTGTCATTGGAATCCTTTCAAGTAGCCCATATGTTAAAATATTGAGCACCGACTGAACTAAAGCTTCTTAAACTGCAGCTTGCAATTCATTAGTGGATAGGAAAAATCATTTTAAAGGGTCATGAAAAAGCAGTTTTATAAAATAGAATAGAATAGAAAATACCAGGGTGTGTTCCAAAGGTAAGACTGATATCGTTAGACTTGTAATCTTTTTCCAGTGTGGATGTGTCTCTGTGCACATGTGTGTATACTGGCTGAATGTAGAATGTGTTTCTTACTCTAGGTCAGAATTGAAAGAAATAGTTTGAGAGCCATCATGGGCCCTAAAACCAGGACAAGAGTGTGGGGGGAGGAGTAGTGAGCGGGCGGAGTGCAGACTTTAAGGAGACACTCACCCTCAGGTACTCGCCTGCTGTGCCTGGCCCTGACAGCAGCCACCTCCCACCTCCGCTGGTGCCCCGGGCACTTTGCTCACCTCTCCCTAATCCCGGTTCTGATGAGCATTTTGGGGACCTCAAACTTTGATTCATGAACTCTGCCAAAGTGTCTTATCAATTTGAGGAGATAGTGGCTCTCCCGAAACTCTAGGTTTACAGAAGCTTCAGTTAAGATGGGACTGAAAGCCCACCTGGAGGACTTCCTGGAAGAGGGCAGAGTAGGCAGATCCTAAGCTCACCTTGTCCCATAGATACAACCAGGTAACAGCCTCATCAGTGCATCCAACCCAGAAAACACCCCAAAGATGGGCAAGACAGACTTTCCAGTTCACTGCTGAGAGAAAGACATAGCAAAAAGGTAGGAGGGGTGGAGACATGGCCAGGAACTAAATTCCTGGCGAGACTAACCACAAACAGGAGGGACACCCCATGCACTGGAGAACTGAGAACAGACGCCACACTAGGCACACTAGACAAGGGGGACCAGCAATGGAAGATGGCTTTGAAAACCAGTGGGTTTCAGGTTTGTGGGTTTTTAACAACCAGCTGGGCTGAACTGCAGGTACTTTGAAAATCAGTGGCTCAGCTTCAAGAGAGCTGAGGGGGATAGGAAATAGTCCTTGCCCTTAAAGAGCTAGCATAACAAGCCCGCCAAGATCCGGCACAGAATCAGCAGTTTGAAAAGCTCCGAGGGTAGGCGTGCAGGAGATTTATTTACTGGAGAGACTGGGCTTTTTAGGAGACTTCTCCAAGAACAAAAGAGCGGCAGGTACCATTGCCTCCATCCCCACCTGGACCACCTGTAGGAAACAGGGTGAACTCTCCAGCTACCTTGCTAGCACCACACACACAGCCCCTGTGTTCTCTTGTGGACTTGCCCCATCCAGACCATCTCAGTTGGCAGGACTCCTAGCAAAGCGGATCTCACCAGGACCCAACCTAGAAGCGGCCCTGGCAGGGACTTTGCTTCTCCAAAGTGACTCCCGCCCCGCAGAGAGGGAAAGATAACCACACACCCCCAATACACTCAGTCCCAGCAGCCAAACCTTCTAACCAGCAGTGCAGGGTGAGTGCCCTATGGATTGGTGCATCTGTAGCGCTGGCAGCCATCTGGCCAGACTGCCAGCCCTGTCCACCAATAGAAGCTTCTCAGGACAACACCTGGAGAACCCCCTACCAGCTGAGTGTGACAGCAGCCGTTGCAAACAGGCAGAGGGCAGGCATCTGGTCTGACTGCCAACACCACCCAAGTGAAAGCCCATGACCACCCCTGTGACTCTTAGCACGGGGACCAAACCCAGCCCACAGCAGCCGACTGGACTGAAGGCAAACTGTTGAGGCTCAGCCGCAACAGTAGGGTATCGACAGTCCGCACAGAAGACCCCTTGAAGCTCCTGGCTGAGGTAAACAGGGGACCACAGAATCTCTTCTTTGTAAGGCTGTTACATAAAGAGACAGAACTGACTCCCCTAATAAGCAGAAACAAATGCAGAGTTAGACAAAATAAGGAGACAGAAGAATATGTCCCAAATGAAAGAACAGGACAAGAATAGGACATAAATACAACCAAAGAGCTAAATGAAAAAGATAGGTAATATGCCTGATGAAGAATTCAAAATAATGATCATAAAGATATTCACTGGGTTTGAGAAGAGTGGAGTATCTCAGACCTTCAACAAAGATAGAAAATAGGAAAAAGAACCAATCAGAGATTAACTCAATAACTGCAATTATGTACAATTATAAATACACTAGAAGGAATCAGTAGTAGATTAGAGGAGGCAGAGAATGGATCAGTGAGCTGGAAGACAGGACTGGAAAGCAACTAGGCTGAACCGTCAAAAAAAAAAAAAGAAAAAATGAGAATAGGTTAAGGACACTCAGCGACATAATCAAGCATAATAACTTCACATTATAGGGATCCCAAGAGAAGAGAGAGAAAAGGATGCAGAAAACTGATTTTAAGAAATAATAGCTGAAAACTTCCCTCATCTGGGGAAGGAAACAGACATCCAGATGCAGGAGGCAAAGAGAGCCCCCAACAAAATCGGTCCAAGGAGGTCCACACCTAGACATGTGATAACTGGCAAAAAGTAGTGACAAAGAGACTTTTTAAAGCAGCAAGAGAAAACAGTTAACATATAAGGAAAGCCCAATAAGGCTATATCAGCTGATTTTTCAGCAGAACGATTGCAGGGGCTGGAAGGGAGAGGCATGATATATTCAAAGTGCTGATAGGAAAAACAACAACAACAAAGCCAAAAATACCCTACCCAGCAAGGCTGTTATTCAGAGTAGACAAACGGAAGTTCAAGGAGTTCATCACTAACCCAGCCTTACAAGAAACACTAAAGGGAATTTATTTGAGTGGAAAGGAAACACCATAATCAGGAATAAGAAAATAATGAAAGGAAAAAATTTCACAGGTAAATACAAAAAGTAGCAGATCATAGTAGTACGTAAAAGTAGTATATCAATCACTTATAAAACCAGTACTGAGATTAAAGCACAAAAGCAGTAAAATCAATTGTATCTATAAAAATCAGTCAAGTGATTCACAAAATAAGATGTATATCACATCATACACATAAAACACGGGGTTGAGGGAGTAAAGATTTAGTGCTTTTAGAATGATTTCAAACTTAAGTGTCCATCAACTTAATATAGACTGCTATGTGCACGGGGTGTTGTATATCAAACTAATGGTAACCACAAATCAAAAACCTGTAATAGACATGTAAAAATAAAGGGAAAGGAATCCAAGCATATCACTAGAGAAGGCTATCAAACCACAAGGGAAGAGATTAAGAGAAAAGAGGAACAGAGAAGAACTAAAACAACTGTAAAACAAGTAACAAAATGGCAATAAGTACATACTTAACTATTACCTTGAGTTTTGAATTTTTTTTAAGATTTTATTTATTAGAGAGAAAGCACAAGCACAAATGGGTTAGGGGCAAAGGGAGAAGCAGACTCCCGCTGCTCAAGGAGCCTGACCTGGGGCTCGATCCCCTGACCCTGGGATCATGACCTGAGCTGAAGGCAGATACTTAACTGACTGAGCCACCCAGGCACCCCAGTAATTACTTTGAATGTAAATGGACTAAATGCTCCAATAAAAAGGTGGGGTGACTGAATGTATAAAAAAGCAAGACCCATCTATATGCTACCTACAAGAGACTTATTTCAGACCTAGACACATACAGAGCGAAAGTAAAAGGATAGAAAAACATTCACCATGCAAATGGAAGTAAAAAGGAAGCTGGTGTGGCAGTATTTATATTGGAACAAATAGACTTTTTTAAGATTTTATTTATTTGACAGAGATTACAAGTAGGCAGAGGGGCAGGCAGAAAGAGAGAGGAGGAAGCAGGCTCCCCGCCGAACAGAGAGCCCGATGCGGGGCTTGATCCCAGGACCCTGGGATCATGACCTGAGCCGAAGGCAGAGGCTTTAACCCACTGAGCCACCCAGGCACCCCTGAACAAACAGACTTTAAAATGGACAATGTAACAAGAGACAGAGAAGAACACTACATAATGATAAAGAGAACAATCCAATAAGAGGATATAACATTTGTAAAACTTTATGTACCCAACATGGGAGCACCTGAATATATAAATCAATATTAACAGACATAAAGGAAGAAATTGGGAGTAATACAATAATAGTAAGGGACTTGAACACCCTACTTACTTGGATGCACAGATCATCCAGACAGAAAATCAACAAGGAAACAGTGGCTTTGAATGACACAATGGGTCAGATGGACCTAACAGATATATTCAGAACATTCCACCCCAAAACAGAATACGCATTCAAGTTCATATGGAACATTCTCCAGAATGAATCACATTTTAGCGCAAGAAACAAGTCTCAGCAAATTCAAAAAGGTTGAGTGATATCAGGCATCTTTTCCAACCACAAAGGTATGAAACTAGAAATCAACCACCGGAAAAAAATCTGGAAAGAGCACAAATACATGAAGGCGCTTAATAATGTACTAATAAACAATGAATGGGTCAACCAAAAACTCAAAGAGGAAATGAACAAATACATGGAGACTAGTGAAAATGAAAACACAATGGTCCAAAACTTTGTGATACAGAAAAGCTGTTCTAAGAGAGGAGCTTATACAACATAGGCCTACCTCAGGAAACAGGAAAAAAACCTCAAACAACCTAACCTTACACCTAGAGCTAGACAAAGAAGAGGAGCTAGACAAAGAAGAGGAGCTAGACAAAGAAGAAAGCCCAAAGCCAGTAGAGGAAGCAAAGATCAGAGCAGAAATAAATGAAATACAGACTAAAAAAATGGAACAGATGGAATCAGGAGCTGGTTCTTTGAAAAGATAAGAAAATTGATAATATCTTTAGCTAGACTCATCAAAAAGAGAGGACCCAAATCAGAAATGAAGGCAAAAGAACTGACACACAGAAAAACAAAGGCATGGAGCCTGCCTAACATTCTCTTTTTCCCCTCCCTCCCTGACTTGGGCATGTACAGGTGCTCTGTCTCTAAAAGAAAAAAAAAAAATTTAAAAAAACCAAACTCTCAACCAAAAAAACCAGAACCAGATGGCTTCACAGGTGAAATTTCTGAAGCATTTAAAAAAGAGTAGGGGGTGCCTGCATGGCCCAGTTGGTTAAGCATCCAGCTCTCGATTTCAGCTTAAGTGATAATCCTCAGGGTTGGGGGACTGAGCCCAAGTCCAGTTCCATGCTCAGAGGGGAGTCTGCTGCTCTGCCTCTGCCTCTCCCCCTACTCACGCTCTCTTTCTCTCTAAAATAAATATATTTTTAAAAAACAGTAAAAATAGAATTACCATATGATCCAGTAATTTCACCACTGGGTATTGACCCAAAGAAAATGAAAACACTAATTTGAAAAGATATATGGACTCTTTAGCTTATTGCAGGATTATTTACAGTAGCCAGGATATGGAAGCAACCCATGTCCACTGATAGATGGATAAAGAAGATGCACCATATATGCTCAGCCATAGAAAAAGAATAAAATCTTGCCATTTGCAGCAACATGAATGGACCTAAAGGGTATAATGCCAAGTGAAATAAATCAGTCAGAGAGAGACAAATACCATATGATTCCACTCAGATGTGGATTTAAGAAACAAAATGAACAGAGAGAGACTATTAAATACAGAGAACAAAGGGGAGGGGGTGGGGGATGGGTGAAAGAGATAAAGGGGATGAAGAGTACACTTGGTGAGCACTGAGAAACGTACGGAATCGTTGAAGCATTGTATTGTACACCTGAAACTAGCACAACACAGTGTGGAAACTATGCACGAACACTAGAAAGCCCGCTACTAGAGCACTGGGGCACAGTGACCTCCGAGTTCTAGTAAACGTCGAAGTCTTCCTGTAAGTCCCCAAGATTTTTCCTCTCCTGTTAATAACCTTTCTACATCCAAACATTTTCAGGAATTTCATTCCCCAGACTGTTTTTGGATTGGTAAGGATTTCACAGATAACACTGGCAGGCAGACTTAATGCCTTTTCAAAAGAATCGAGTACCTGCTGAGGAATGACAGAAGCTGGCAAACTGTACTTGACCTGCAGGGTGAACTCAAGGATCTTTCCAGGACAAGGAGATGTGGAAGTGCAATCTATTCACTCAACTTCTATTAATAGCCAAAGGAAGGAAAGCCATATATCTAAAATTTATACTAAAACGGTTTTAAGAATTTTCTATTTTAACTGATTCTTACACTTTACGTTTAGCAGGACATGCTTCATGAAGAAGTAATTTCTCTTTTCCATTTTATCTGTGATGACTAAAAAAATGGGACCATGGTCAGTATCCTTGGGAGTAACAATGGCCTGACATTCTCCATGTAACTAATGAAATAATTATCCTAGTGCTTAGCATGTTGCTAACATAGGCAGACGGGGTCTGAGGCCTCACATTATCACACATAAGGGAGGACTGAGGCCATTTGACCATGCATCTGCTTTGCCAAGGACAGAATACTTCATGTGTTGATTTGTGTCTGATTTAAAAGGATGGGGCTATTTATAAGTCTGGTTGAGGTGGTTCTTGTTTTTATCCATCTTAGTATCTGGAGTTATGCCTGACATCATACATTTAGTATTATCCGTTTGGAATTCAAGTTTGGTAGAAAACGGGAATCCTGGAAGGAATCTGATTTTCTCTGCTGATAATGGCCAATCCATTAGTAATGTCATGGTGCCCTGGCCTTTTCTCCTTGTTCCTTCTCCCTCAGTTGTACAGCACACAGGCTTTATGAGAGAAGGTCTTTCATTTACCCAAAAGTATCCATATCAGGTTCCTAGAGTGGGCACCATCTCTACTCCTTCCTAATCCAGTCCATCTACCACACAATGTCTCCTTACTGCTTTTTTTATTGAAAGGCTGAGATTGCTTAATGGGGAGATGTCAAAATTTCTAAATTAAAATATTTCATTAGAAATGTTTACTGAAATAATAGACCGGGAAGAAAGCCTTTCTTTCAGAGATTACAGTATGCCTTTTCTTTGTATCTTCCAGACCTGATGTGGGTTTAAAATTTTTATCTTTTTCTGTTGGCCTGAAACAGTAGGATCATCTGGGATATTCTCAGGCATTTCAACCCCTTGTCAAAGCCATCAAACATGGGATTAACCGAAATATAGCAAAGGACAGTTAATTATGGGGTGTCTGTGTTAAAAGCACTCATGAAAACGAAGCATTTAGCACAGGGCCTGACCACACAAAGTAAATCTCTGTAAAGCTTATCAAGCAGTACTAGCAGTTGACCTCAACTTAACAACCATCACATCAGCAGATGATGTCTGGTTAGTCAGTTCAGTTATCAGCCTGATAACTGATCTTAATCAGGGCTGTTGTTCCCCTGGAAGTTAGAACCATATTAGTATTTTACAGATTATCTCAGGCAAAATACTTAGTGAAGCTTGTTTACTGACTTATACCAAGATGGGCTGACTTGTTTCTAGGATGCACTGACTTCACACACACCAACAAGCCAGAATAAGAGGGGAGAGCTTAGAGAAAGGCGTACTTTGAGAGTTCTGCGGTCACTAGTAAGCGTTAGGGTGACACTGGTAGAATCCAGTCCACCGGCCCTTCGCAGCCTGATCTCAGGAAATTGGCCTCCCTGAAAGAAATCCCGCCCTGTGCTTTCTAAACTGCGTACCGATGATCAAACTCTTCTACACTGATTGTGGCTAGGAGCAGACATTAGGCCTAGATTTATTTTACTGCCTGACATAGCCTCTTTCTTTTCCTCATGACAATTAATTTCAGTCTCTACGAGTCCATTAATAAGTCTGAGAAGTCTTTCTAAAAATAAAGATGGGGCCATAATAACCTTCCGTCGCCTAACGTCCTAAATGGTGATTTTTCTGTCCTTAGTATCGTTCAGCGGTGGGACACAGGTGTTGGAGATATTAATTACGTCAGCATGTCTTTACACATTAGTCTGATTTGTGGTTTTGGTTTTTTTAAATGACTAAGATATTTCTTTGTCTCACAGGCAAGAGTCGGAAGACTGGCCTTCTCTCTGCCAAGTTGTCAACGGAGTCCAGCTTAAAGTCGTTCAACAGGAACCAGCTGGGCCACTACCCAACGCTGCCTTTAACAAAGTCGGCCGATGCACTGAAGCAGGGGGAGGAGGGCAGGCTGGGCAGCGGCCTTGCCCCTCGTGCTTCCAAGTGCTGTGACCAGCCGTGTGGGACTGGGCCGAACAAAAACCGAAGAAGCCTCCCTGTTTCCATCTGTCGGAGCTGCGAGACCCTGGACAGCCCTCAGGCTGTGGAAGCTTGGCCTCGATCCCACTCCCTGGATGACCTTCAAGGAGAGCCTGCTGCTGAGATGGATGTGCCTGGCGAGGTGACAGACCCCTGCCCTCAGACTGTACCACAAGTGCCACAAAAGACAACCCCCTCCATTGCAAAGGTTCAAAGCCCCAAACGAGACCCTGCTGTTGACAATGCACTGCTACTGACCCAAAGCAAGAGATGTTCTGAACCTCAGAAGCCAGCGACTAGGAAACTGGAAGGCTCCATAGCACCCTTGCCCCATGGCACATCCCCTCCTCCATGTCTGCCCAAAACCTACGATGCCCAACATCCCGGAGTCAAACCCAGTTTAACAAGGATGCCTCTTGAGGGTCACAGGAAAGGACTCGATTTTGAAGGAACATACCACCCCCCGGGCACCAAAGAAGGCCTAGCTGCTGAGCAGAGGGGCCCCGAGACAAGAGCACAGGCCAAGCATCCGGCCCAGCCTCCACCTGTTCCTGCCAAGAAGAGCCGAGAGCGCCTGGCCAACGGACTCCACCCGAGCCCCCCCGGCCCCGACGCCCCAAGCCTGCCTGCGAAAAAGGGCAGCCCTAGTGACTGTCACTCACCTCAGGCTTCCGGGCCTCCCTCAGGACAGGAGCCTGGCAGCCCCCCGAGCGCAAGACCACCGCCCTGGCTCTCCGAGCTCCCAGAGAGCACGAGCCTCCAGGAGCACGGCGTGAAGCTGGGCCCAGCTCTGACCAGGAAGGTCTCCTGCGCTCGGGGAGTCGATCTGGAAATGCTCACGGAAAACAAGTTACGAGCTGAAGGCATCGATCTCACCGAGGAGCCGTACTCTGATAAGGTACTAAAGGCCTTAAGGGCCTCTGCTTCTTTAAGTCAGGCAGCCTGGTGAGAAGAGCCGCACAGCTGCCCCACAGAGCTGGCCCAGTGGTGAGGGCACCCCTGCCGACACTTGGTTCGGGGCCGGGTGGCAGGGGAGGCCCGAGCCAGGCCCTCCGCTGCCAGGTGCTAGCATGAATGGGAGCCACGTCCAGATGAAACACAGACAGTCTTGGACTTTTCCTTTCTTTTTCTCTCTTCTTTTACTTATTTTTAATTTTGGCAGCTGTATTTTGCAGGGAGAGCTGGTTCCAGAAACGGCTGGCTTACCGGACAGACTTATAGTTTCCAATGTTTACGAACCTGTATGTTTGTAGATGTTAAAAAATCCCCATTTCATTTCCTGTTTGTAAAATGGGATTAATAATAACCTGCACAACTACCTTCTGCAGGTATTATTGGGAACAAATAAATGTGAACACACTCTGAAAATTGCAGAACCCGTTTCAGACATAATTATATTGTATAGTTATCTGTATGAGTGATGGGGGAATGATTATGAGATCTCTCACTGTACCAGAAACACTGAGAAAACTCATATAATGAAAACTCACTGCTTATTTGAAAAGAGAGAGAGAGTAGATCTACCAATACTAAAATGATACTTACATTTCAAAACATTTTCCTAGAATTCATCAGTATCAGAAAGATCAAAATGTAAACCCATTCTCTAAAACATCCATCCTGACTACAAATACATTCATTTAAAATGAAAACTGTTGGTGCTACTTTCCAATAGCGACCAGTGTCTTCCCCTACCTCGTGTTTGCTGTTGTTGAAGAAGAAATTCCCTGCAGCCCTTGATGCCATATTTCTGTCCCCTCTGCAGCATGGCCGCTGTGGGATCCCTGAAGCCCTGGTGCAGAGATATGCCGAGGACTTAGATCAGCCTGAGAGGGACGTCGCCACCCACATGGACCAGATCCGCGTGAAGCTTCTGCGGAAGCAGCACCGCATGGCGGTGAGTGGCTGGCACCTGGGTTACCGCCAGCTCGGCTTTTGAAGCCCATTTTAGAGCGCTGAATGACGAGCATGCCGGCAACCATTAAGTAGCCCTGGGAGCACGGCCACTATCAAAAGGAGACACCTGGAGGGAAAGGAATACATATTCAGCCTGCAAAGTTTTAGAAATACAGTTTAGGAAAGAAGGAAAAATGAAAATGTTCTATAATCCTAGTAGTCTGAAAAAGTTCTTAAAAATCTGTCTAGTCATTTTTTCTGCACATACAATAGTAAATGAACAGTTCTGAAACCCATTTTCAGTGATCAGATCATGAATCTGTTCCTGAACATGCTTTTATCAGTATGTCAAAATGCTCTAGTAAATGTGCCCTCTTTTAGCCAATCCTACCTATATTGTTGAAACACTTAAATTTTTCCCCAACTTATTTCAAAAAATTTAGTAAAGAACACCCTTGTTAATATATAATCTTTGTATAGACTCCCAAGGTTAATTTCCGAGTATATATATAGTGCTTTAAGGGGGTTTGCTTACACAAGCCTATACAAGATCTCAAGGACTTGCACACTTGATAGTACACTACCTCCCTGAAAGAGAAGCACCTGGTCTTCTCGGAAGTAGAGTATAAATGTCCATTTCCCTCCCCTAGCCAACACTTGGTATCACTGTATTTTAATTTCTTTATAACTACATGGATGAAATATTTAATTTTCTGGTTAATGTAGATTCAAAGTACAGTGGAAAATCTGTTTTATAAAAACTCTGCCCATGGACTGTCTTGTCTGCCACACACCACACAGGCCTGCCTCTTGAATTACCTAGGGATTTCCTTGAAGGAGACAAAATAGCAGGGTATAGAAATGCTTACAGTTTGGAGACTTGGACACATAATTAGGATTAGAGCTAATTCCAAGTACTTTCTAGAACCTGAAAAACTTCCTTGAAGATATGTCTCCCCTTTGAGAAGCTGAGAAAGAATTCTCGAGGCTACTCTTGGTCTTGGACATCTCACGGCACGAGCGCTTTCCAGTAGTCTGGCAGTGTAGTATTTGAATCATGCTCCTTTTAGTTATAGAAGGAGCCCTCCGGTGGCCTATGTCAAGTCTTTATAAAATTGCTTTCTTTCTTTATCCAGATCCCAAGTGGTGGACTCACAGAAATCTGTAGAAAGCCCCTCTCTCCCGGATGTGTTTCGTCTGTGTCAGATTGGCTGGTTTCCATCGGTCTGCCCATGTACACCAGTGCCCTCACTGAAGCTGGGTTCAGCACACTGGGCCAAGTGCCTTCTCTGTCCCACGTTTGCCTTCAGGAGGCTGGCATCACAGAGGAGAGACACATAAGCAAGCTCATGTCTGCAGCCAGACTCTTCAAACTGCCACCAGGCCCCGAGGCTATATAGCCAGGCCCATAATGGAGCTCCCTGGACCAGAGCCACTCTTTCACTGTGCTTATGCTAATGCAATTCCTCCTCCTCCGGACATGCAGACCAGATCCAGAAGAAAGGCCTAGTGTATGGCCACACAGAGCACGAAACCTTGGCACAGGACTGATGACCCTCTTCTCCAGAAAAGCCCCCTCGAGGAAACTGGTGTGGTTCTCTTTGACCCCCAAAGAAAAGACAAGCACTTATTTTTATTTTCAGAACACAAAAGGACCAGGAAGCCAACTTGCCACACATGCTGTGCCTCCAGTCTGTCTTGGTGTGCTGGGAAGGCTGGGAGCAGAGGGAGGGGCAGCCTGTTTCGTTTCTGAGAACGCCCTTGCCCTTCTGTCTGTCGCCCTGCAGGATACCTGAGGGCCAGACAGGCTTTAGCTAGGCCAAAGTAACAGACTCGGGAGTTCACTGTACAATATTGACCATGCCTATTTGTTCAAAAGTAAGAAAATCTGGCTGCACTAGGAAAAAAAAAAATCCTGTTCTCCTTTAAGTAAATGAGAGACATTTTAATAATTGCTTTCTAGCAATCAGCTTTTATTTGCCTTAATATAAGCTTTGAAGCAGTTATCCTAGTGTTCACTACCCTGTAACCATAGTTTCCAATCTTCAGCTTAGACTGCCATCTAACATATGTGAGATGTTTTCAGCAAAAAACAAAAATGGGCTTTTCTAATTGCCTCACTCTAATATGGCTTTTGTAGGGGTGTTTATCAGGCACAAAGTTCATGTTGGCTTTCAGTTTTTACACTCACTACAAATCCAGTAAAAAGCTATCTGAAATTCAGAGATGGGGTGTGTACGTGAGTGTGCGTGCATGTGTGGGTGAGCGTGCATGTGTGTGTGCATAGTAACTACCTTCACTTTAATCAGTTTAGTTTTGTTTACCACGTTGGTCATTGTGCTGCAGTATTGACTTGGACTCCTGACCATGTCCATCCCCAAATCGGCTAACAGATCAGCTTTGCAAAGTCACTGGAAAGTTGACCATTTCAGAAAGATGTTTTTAAAAAGGGAAGCAGTTTGTAAGCTATTTAAAAAAATTTTTTTCTAACTTTTATAACTCAGATACCATTTTCCTTATTGAGAATATTCTTTTAATTCGGATAAAAGTTCATTTTGGAGCCAGATAAACCACGTTAGCTACGTATTAAGTATTTGCATATTTTCAATTGTTTCCCAACTGATTGTAGTGTTTTCCATCCTTTTTTAGTGTGGTGTCTGATTTTTCTAGCACATAGAAATTCAGGCAACTAAATTAAGGTTTCTGTTGCTTACTAAATGAATTTCCTTTACATTCTTAATCATGAGAACTATTTTAAGCACTGAATGTGATCATTTACAATAGAAACACTTTGAACACGAAGCCTTGATCAAAAGCTCTTAAACATTTCATCTACTCATTAAAACGATTTCCCTCGGGGGGGGGGGAGTGATTTCATTTACAAAGCCGTCTTCAGCATTTGCTCTCTGTACTTGGATCCATGTTTCTGAGGAAAAGGAGATGTTCTCAGGTGATAAATTTTTTCATGCTTTGGTACACATTTAAAAAATATATGTCTCTTCAATAATATTCACCTTCTAGAAGATGCCATGTGAAGAAGTGGAAATGCAGACTAAAAAGCTCAAGCTGCCAATTTTCTACTGAAATCTTAAGAACAGCCCATTTTACCACCTCGGGTTGTGCGCACAGCCCCCGCGGAACGTAACTGGGTTGCAGGGCTACCTGTGACCGTGCCAAAGATGCAGTTCTCTTGCTGGGATGGAGATGGGTTTGAGGACATGCGCTCCTCACCCAGCTGCCCAGTGTCTTGGCCCGACATTCTGCGGTCCTACTCATCGTTTAAGCTGACCGCGCTCAAGTCCCGAAGTTGATCATAAAGAAGGAGAAATCTGTGAAATTTCCCAGTTAGTTCATTTGCAGTGTAAGATTTTCATGTCAGTAAAAGTGGCACCAGAAAAGGGAACATCCTAGAGTGGAGTTTTTTGAGAATGCCAAACCATATTTTTGTCACTCTTCTTTGGAAGTCATTGCCTTTGCATAGAAAAATCAAATTCAGGGACCATGAATGATTTTCAGTGGGAAGATCTTCCTAATAGGGGGGTCTGATGAGGTTTTTACTTTATTGTGCTTTAAAAATTTTTTAAAAGAACCTTTTTAATTGTTAGTATTTGTTTGGACTTCTTTTGCTTTAAACATTTAATTTGATCCTAGAAAATCCTGAATGTGTGTGTGTGACTTTTAATAAAGGTGGTTTAGGGGCCACCTGTCAGAAGACAGGTATGAGGCATCAGCAATATCCAGTTTTAATCAGTTGCACTTGGTACAGAATGTTGAGGAAGAGTGAAAAGTGTAGTCTTTGGAAAGCACAAAAGAAACCTAGAAAGGCAGTTTGGCTCAGGTAGCTACACATCCTTTGTGTGTAATTTTTAAAGCTGTCTAGAAGAAATGCAGCCAGCCCCAACCACTATTTACATTCCCAGATAACCAAGAAGCCGATAGATTTTCATGGCCTTCTGTAGCAGCCCTATTCTCTGTTCTGATCCCTTGTGTGGGTGAATTTGGAAGTTACGAGTCTATGGCAAACCAGTTCCTGACATAGCAAAATTTGCTTTCGTAACTGCAGCAAAAGAAATCAGTTCAAGTCAATGCTGCATGTGTGTACTGTATTATTTTCACAAAATATAGTAGTCTGAGTCCAAGTTATCTTGATTTTAAATTGATAGAGAAAACAAACTGTCAAGCAAGTTATATAACAACTAACAACATTGCACTTTCTGTATATGAAATCAATATTTAAATAACTTATTTTTCTCCATTGCTGTTCTTAAACATTGTAAGTAGCTGTAATATACCAGTCCCAATATGTCCTTGCGATTGCTTCAGCCCAGGAAAGCTGTGTATTGTTTTAAAAATTGTAAAAATTGTGACGATTCATTTAGCAAAGAGAAAGGTGGACAGAAGGGTTTTCCTATGTATCAAAACTTGTCTATAATTATGTCATCTATGTACCTAGAAAAAAAAATAAATTTCTTCAGTTGACTATGCCTCTCTTGTTGTTCCTTGGTATTTCAAAGATGAATGGAGCAGAAGTGAAATTTACAAAGTGTATACAAACATTTGTAGACCTTTACTTCTGCGGCATCACCAAAACTCGCTAACACACATTCCTTCTCTTTGCCAGTTTATTGCTTTTCCCAAATATCGCATAATCAAAGCCTATAACCACAGCATCTGAGACCAGAAGGAATTTTGGAAGTCATCTGTACTCTTAAGCCCGTCAACTTTCAAATGAAGAGCCTGAGTCCACGTAGGTGGTTGGCTTGCCCAGTATTACAGTTAAATGGTAACAAAACCTAAGCCTTTCATTGAGAGAAAAAAAATTTAGGTTGGGATATTATAGAAATTGACTTGACAAAAGTCATTTTTCAATACTGGTGTAAATTGATAAAAAAAACACTTTAATTAGGAGGGGCTGTGTAACAAAAATTTTGAGTGGGTAATACCCATACTTGAGAGTGAAAAAAAAAAAAATCACCCTCTCCCTTCCTCCCAGTGACCTGTCTTTGCAGATGAAGAGTATAACCGGTGTTTGCATTTCTTTTCAGAACTGCTCCACGTATTTACAAATATAACTCTGTATTTTTCCCATAGAGGAATGACATATTCTTCATACTTCCTCACCTTGATTTTACATTCAGTGTATCTTGGAGATCTTTTCATATCACAACTCCTCCATTCTCTTAAAGGCTGTATAACATTCTGTTATGCCAATAATTTAATCAATATTCAGTGGAAGGATAACAGCTTGCCATTACAAAAAAGCTGTTGGGAATACCCTTGTACTTAGGTCACTTAGCACGTGGAATTGTGTTAAAATTATGCGTACTTTAGATTTTGAGGGAATATTTTAAATCCACTGGTAGATTTCACTAAAGAAAGCTTTACTATTATAGATTTTATTTATAAATCACTGTCTCACTCTCCACCCCGTAATTCATTTTGTAAATAGGGATGTCTCACATATTGTTTGGGTGGGGGTTCATCTGACCTACATTGTTTTAAGGAACTAACCATAAGTCTCCAATGTTACTTATCTCACTCTGACTCCTAAAATTCAACAATTCAATTCGAAGAAGATACTTTTTTCTTGTGACTCCTAAGAAACCCTGACCCAACTCTTGGTGTTAGATGTTAAGGACACTCCCTGTATGGATACTTATGTTGCATTCACTTAGAAGTTACAAAGCACATACATTAGGGAATGGAGAAAACAGAAGGGTGGTTGTCATTCTTTAACCACAGCAGCCATTCTGGAGACCTCAGAACCATGGCTTTCTTACTCTTAGCTAGGAGGACCCACTCAGAGCACAATGCACACAGTCCTTCCTTGGAGGGTGTTTGTGAGCATGAGGCAGAAAGCATACTCAGTTGTAGGTCAGGACCCTGCAGGAGCTTTATCTGCAAGCATTCCCCTCACACAGCGCCCCTCCCAACGCTACACCAGAGAAAGGGGATTTAGCTGTCTGCTCTCTGGCCCTTTAACAAAAGCACCTGAAGGTCCTAATCAAACCACGTTGGAGTCCAATTGTGGAAGGACCCCGGGATGTGTGTGGGAGCCTCAGCAGTTCAGACTATGCTGATTGGACTTTTACCACCTTCCCCATTTATTCTTAACACTTGGGTAATGAATAAAGTCACAGAAGTGAGAGAAATGTATGCAAAGGGCTGTGGGAACCAGAGGAAAAACTGAGTCAAGGAGAGAAAAAGGTCAAAGGAGGTACCTAATGTGAGTTATAACGGCGTGCCCATGTGCCAAGAGCATCAGACTCAAACACAGAGTTTGAAAAGCACAAGAAAATAACTGAGAAATTTTCTCTTGCGTCTCCAGACTCCTGATCCACTTCTCATCCTGACCGAATTATCTCTTTCCCCATTCAACAGAGCACTTGGAAACCACCCACTGGGCCCCCCCTCTCTGGACCTTCCTTCAGCATGTGGGGAGCTTCCAAACTCCCCCACATCCTCACCTCGTTTTTCCTCCTCACTCCAGAAAAAATTCTTCACAGTGGCCTACAGGGGTCTATTTAATTTTCCCCCTTTTCCTATCTGGTCCCCTCAACCCCATTATACCCTTCCAGCTGGCTAAGTCACCCATACAGGTGTTCCTTCTGGTCCTTGAATCTGTCAGTTGGCCTTGTGCTTTGGGACTTCCTAGGGTGTTTTCCTCCATCTAGAATGGCTGGTAGGGTCACCCCTCCCACCCAAATCCTCATGACTAACTCCCCCTGACCTTCCTCCTGCAGATCTCTGCTCAAAACTGGCCTGGCAGAGCCCTATTCTGACTCCACCATCTTAGCCTCACCTTGGCTACCACTCCTGATTCCCTTATCTGCTCTATTTTTAGCAATAGCATTGATCACTTTCTGGCATACTACTTGGTTTATTTGATTTTTTCTGTTGCTTATTACCCATCCCCTCCTGCTACAATGTAAGGCCCTGGAATGCACAGGCTTGCACTTGACACATTGCATTTGTTGAGCGAGTGACTGTCCCTGAATCCTAAATGTTCAAACTGTAGAGGATCTATTTTAATCCTCAGGTTATAGGTGAGGAGACAGGACTCCGAGAGGAGACAGGGATGGCTGAGGTCATACACAGACAACTGGTGACAGAGTAAATCAATAAAGAGGCAGATCTTCTCCACCTGTCAAAGGCTCCACTGGGGCATGTGAGCATCTGTGGCTTAAAAACAGTTATCAGAAAGGATGAATACCCAACTTTTGTAGCAACATGGACAGGACTGGAAGAGATTATGCTGAGTGAAATAAGTCAAGCAGAGAGAGTCAATTATCATATGGTTCACTTATTTGCGGAGCATAACAAATAACATGGAGGACATGGGGAGATGGAGAGGAGAAGGGAGCTGAGGGAAATTGGGGGGGAGATGAACCATGAGAGACTGTGAACTCTGAAAAACCACCTGAGGGTTTTGAAGGGGCGGGGTGTGGGAGGTTGGGGGAGCCAGGTGGTGGGTATTATGGAGGGCATGCATTGCATGGAGCACTGGGTGTGTTGTAAAACTATGAATTCTGTTATGCTGAAAAGAAATGAAATTTAAAAAAATTTAAACAAAACAAAACAAAAAACAGTTATCAGAGCAAACGCAAAGATCCCAGAGCTGCAGCCTGGGAGCCCTCCCGGAGGAAGCAGACGATGAGAAGTGCGGCCACCAGAGGGCATGGATGCGCCAGATTGAATGCCTAACCTGCCGATTTCCAAGGGAGGAAAGTGCCCACCCAGCGCCGCTAGAGGGAGCAGCGGTGCCACCAACCCTGAAAGGAAATGCGGCTGGGGGAGGGAAAGCAGGATTTCTATGACTGCCCTACTTACCAGGGATCTCCAGCCTTGTAACCAAACTACTTGGTAAAACGCCGTTGAAGAACGTTGCTGGTAAGCTGGTAAAACTTACAGTCCGCTTTAAGAAACACTGTGGAGGGGCACCTGGGTGGCTCAGTGGGTTAAAGCCTCTGCCTTCAGCTCAGGTCATGATCCCAGGGCCCTGGGATCGAGCCCCACGTGGGGCTCTCTGTTTAGCGGGGAGCCTGCTTCCTCCTCTCTCTCTCTCTCTCTCTGCTTGCCTCTCTGCTTACATGTGATCTCTGTCCATCAAATAAATAAATAAAATCTTTAAAAAAAAAAAAAAAGAAAGAAACACTGTGGAGCTCTAGGCTCCTGCCTTTTACTCCTTTCATTTCTGGAGCCAGACGACCTGCCTCCCTTTGCTGCATCTGGTGGGGCTGAAGGTCTGCGTGTGCACAGGTGCCTTCCCGCTTACCGTAGGAGGGGTTAAGTGACCCTAAAACAAAGTCCTAAACTTTAGATGTCAAACAATGGGTTGGGAGACCAGACTGGTTTTTGTTTGAATGGCATTTCATAACCATGAATGAATAGCCCAGAATAGCTCCATATTGTAAGAAGAGAAGCAGCTCCCCTTCCCTTCCCCCGGATGCTCACTGATCTTTTATGCACAGGAGAGCGTCTGACCTTCTGATCTTCAGGCTCTGTGGATGCAGCAAACACCATGATCCCCATTTTGCAGCTGAGGGACCTGCCCTCACACTGATGTCGGGGGAAGAGAGGAGCTTTGACCTTGACTTATTTTATTCTGATGCCCTTTGGCTTAACCACCCCTGAATAATTCCCTGGGCTCAGCCTGAGCAGCAAACTGAAATCACCTGGTGTATCTGACCGTGTTCAACCAGAAAAGCAGAACCAGTAGGAGCTACATATTAAGAGATCTGCTGCACACATGAGTTTTTGCGATGGCGGGGGCTGGCTAGGCGAGTCTGAAATCCATAACCTATGATGGCAGGAAGGGCAGGTGGAAGGTGCTGTCCTCAGGATTCCCCAGGGAACCCTCTGCTCTGCTCTTGAGGCCTTTGAACAGACTGAATCAGGCCCACCCAGTCTCCTTTACTTAAAGCTCACTGATGACGGACTATAATCACAGCCACAAATAGCTTCACAGCAACACGTGAGTTAGTGTTTAATTGAGTAACGGGGACCAGAGCTGTATTAATGAGTTCGGGCTGAGTGGTTCATCAACAACAGAAATCTACTTCTCCCAGTACTGGAGGCTAGAAGTCTGAGATCGGAGGGCAAGCACGGTCAGGTTCTGCCGAGAGCCCTCTCCTAGGTCACCAACTACCGCCTTCTCACTGTATTCTTGTGGAAAGAGAGAGAAGCAGCAAGCTCTCATGTCATCTAATGGCACTAACCCCATTCTTGAGGGCTCCACCCTCAGGACCGCATCTAAACCTAATTACCCCTAAAAGCCCCACCTCCAAATACCATCACATTGAGGGGGGTAGTGTTTTGACATATGAATTTGAGGGGAACACAGACACAGTCTGTAACAGGAACCAAGTTGGCCAAGCTGACACATTAAAAACACCATCACGCCTCAAAAGCTTTTGAAACGTAGGTTTTTTTTCAGCCTCACCCCAAACCACTTGAATCTGGATCTCATGGGATGGAACTTGGACATTCATTTTCTTTCCTTGATTTAAAGTTCCCCATGATACTCTGATGCATAGTGAGAGTTAAGAACTGCGAGGATGATCAGTGAGATGAGGGCCTTCAGAATTTGGACTGAACCACAGTACTTGGTTTTCTGTGTTGGGATCACTGCGGAGAAGCCAGGGGCCATCCTGGAGGGAGCACACTCCTGTTCTGTGTTTGCTCGGTGGCCCTGTGTGGGGACCTCCACTACTCAGCCTCAATGGCATCATCTGGGAAAAGAGGAGAATGGGAGGAAAGGCCCAAATCGCCCCACTAACATTTACCCAACTGCCAACCCCCCTTCTTTATTTCAGAATTTGTTTGGCCTCACTATTCCCAGTCCCAGGAGATGAGTCGTGATGGCCCAGACCAGGCTTTGGCAGTGGCAGCCCCCTTCCTTGGACACTCCTTCCAACAGCTTCCTTTGCAGTCACTGTGGGCATTGGACCCACTTCTGAGCAAGGAGATACAAATGAAGTTGACCTTGGTCTTCGGGGTAACATTTCCTTCACCCATAGAGAGCAAGATCCTCTTTGTGTTCCACCTGCAGTCACGAGAGGGTGAGAGCCTGACAGGTTAGCATCCCATGTGACGGCAGCCAAGGGACAAAAGCCCACCTGCAGAGAGGGGAAGTCAGAAAGACAAAGATTGGGTCCTCGGTGCCAGGGTACCATGTCCTACCTGTGACTATAAATCTTTGCTGAGAACACCTTCCCCAGTTAGCAGTCGTCCAAGTCCAGCAGTCCCCCATCTCATTCCAGGGACCTGGTATTTGTGGAGCAGATGGTGAGATGTTGGAGACGGAAGAGTCTCAGTTCAGTAACCCAGCTGGGTCTGTACCACACCTCACTCGAAGTGTCTCCACTTGTAGAATGCTTCTTATTTACTACAGACTCTTTCAGGGGCAGCAATCAGTCTTGAAAGTAGCATTCAAGACCTTCCACAAATACAGCTCTTCCCTACTCGAGTCAGACATGCCATGCCTCTTCAATGACTCTGGAATATTCCATAGTGATTCCCATGTTCATCTTGGCTTGAATGTCTTCACCCTTCTTTCTCTGTCTGTCTGAACCCCACTATCTTAGGTCTAACCTTCCCCGGCAAGATGTCAATGACTCATCTACACCCCCGCTTTCCCGACAACGCAGAGCCCTGTGATAGTGCCCTTAGCTAGAGCATGTGACCTCACAAACAAGAGCCCTGAGGGAGGCCTCTGGATGCCCACCACATCTGCAAAGCATACTGTTTCCTTTTATTTTTTTTTCCAGTTTTGTGGAGATATCGTTGACCTACAACATTGTATGAGTTTAAGGTGTACAACCTGATTGGATTTGGGTATATACTGCGAAACGATCACCTGAATAACTCTAATTAGCTTCTATCACTTCACACAGTTAAGAATGTTTGCCCCTTGTGAGGAGACTTTAAACATCTACTCTCTTAACAACTTCTAGAGACACAAAATACTATCATTCGCTATAATATCGTTCCTGTTGTAACTCACATCCCCACAACTCCTTTATCTGATGACTGGATGTTTGTACTTCTTGATCCCCATTACCTAATCCACCCCACCTTCTGCCTCTGGCCACCATCAACCTGATCTCTATTTTTGAGAGTTTGGTCTTTTTTAGATTCCAGATGTCAGTGGGATCATACAGTATTTGTCTTTCTCGTGTCTGGCTTATTTCACTTAGTGTAATGCTTTCAAGTTTCATCCACATTGTCACAAATAGCAGGATTTCCTTCTTTTTTATGGCTCAGTAGATTTCCATAACATATCTTCTTTATCCTTTCATCTGTCTAGGGACACTTAAGTTGTTTCCATGTCTATTGTAAATGCAAAAGCCTGTAATGCAATGAACATGGGAGTAGATCTGTCTTTCCAGGATAGTGATTTCCTTTCCTTCAGGTGTATACCCAGAAAAAGAACTGATAGATCCTATCATAGTCATTTCTTCCCTAATATTTCTTCCTAATAAATCAATTCCTCATAAATCATGAAAGGGCCCCAGAGTAGCTGAAGTTCTGTTAAATGACACTGTGCTCTCTTGTACATGCTGTTCAGTTTCCTTAAACATGTCACTCATCTGAAGGACCAATACTAGAAGAAAGAGAATATTGCTAACAGCTTCAAGGTTGTTCTATCTCTGGAAATAACTACCCAGTTTGATCTCCTTTACCAATGTGAGATAGTCTTTTTCTATTAAATTTTTAAAAAAGATTTTACTTAGTTATTTGAGAGAGAGAGAGTGTGTGTGTGTGTGCATGAGCAGGGAGCCTGATATGGGGCTCAATCCCAGGACCCAAGGATCATAACATGAGCTGAAGGCAGATGCGTTAACTGACTGAGCCACCCAGGGACCCCCTCCCCTTTTTTTAAATGAAATTTAATTTCTTTAGTCCACATTTGCCCAAATTATAGGGCATCCTGTATCTTTTCCTAAGACATGCCTGAAAAAATTCCCGAGTATCCCAGGATGTATTCAACTGCTAGAGGCGTGTCTTGCTTCCAAACAGTAGGCTAGGCTCAGAGCCAGAGAAGCCAGTCAAAGATGAATGGGCTCCAGCTTTCTGCCATAATTTCTTTTGCTCTAGGGTAACTGTTGAAAACTGTGTCTTTATGGTTCAGTGTGTCCTTGCTTTAACCACTCCAAAAGAACTCAAAAGCCAAAATGATATTTTATTTTGAAGGAGGACAAAGGACAAGCCCAATCTGTCCACAGTTATGTCTGTCTGAGGCATATAGCCCCCGAAGGGGGTTTACACTTAGCCCCACAGGATGCTCTCTGTGTCTGGTTAGTTTTACTGGGGGCACTTTGAGCCTTCAGTCACACAATTGGCCCAAACCAGGCAGCAAATGGACCTTCTGGTTGGGGGCACTGGGCCCAGGTTATCACCTGGACTCACACTTCCCCGGAACTGGGTTCCTTACTGGGGGCCCTTGGTGTCCTTCCCCGGTGGACTCATCTCTGTGGGGGTTCTGTCACATTGCATTCTCAAAAGTGAAGCAGACAGGAGACTCTATCTCTTTCTTTCTGAGGTGGCAACTTGGTCCCTATTCAAATTTACCCACATTCCTCTAAGGGAGCACTCTGCATAGCAAGGGATATGTGGGGACTGAGTTGTTCAGGTCAGAAATGTCTCAGGGTAGTTAGTGACAACTTGCCTTAAAACCAAAGCACCTTGTGGTGCCACTCCAGTGACTGCACACGGGGTGACTGGTGTATCCGCCAAGGCAGAGAACTAGCTGATCCTTTCCTTTTCAGCAGCAGCTTAGAGATCTGCTTAGTCAGGCTCTTAGGAGCTCAGACTCAACTCTGAAGGGGCTCAAGTGCTCCCCGCTACCTCAACCCCCCACGCGGAGTGGGAGCTCTCGTCACAACTGAATGGAATCACGTGCCAGGAGTCAGCAACAATCAGACACTGGTTCTTCCCTGGGGTTCCTCCCTTCCAGCAACGTCCAGGACAGCAGACCTGAGAAAGATCCACTTGCGAGGAGGGATGCAAGGCCAGCCTCCTTCTGGAGGCCAGGAAAACAGCTGAGAGCAGGCTGTCCATCCTCACTCCTCTGTCACATGGAGAGGTGGTGGGACAGGGCTTGGAGGTGCCACACCTGGGCCACTGTAGCTCTTCAGAAGATAGGCCCACGCGCCACCCTCTTGTCCTCGTACATAGCTCTTCTGGGATTAATTTCAATCCTTTCTCCCATCGCCCAGTGTCATTCCTCACTTGGCTTCCAGAACCCGCCTCCTGGCCTCCATGGCAGGTGCCAAATTGAAAGTCTCTTTCCAAGTGGTGTTTCTGGGGCAGTGAGTAACAGGAGGGTTGGAGGGAAGGAGGATGAAAGGGGAGAGATTCAAAGCTGCCCTAGACCTGGGACCTAAGTCTTTGGCAAGAAGGTCCCCCTTTCTCCAGGTTCAGGCTCATTGACTCAGAAGTGCTCACTATTTCCAAAACAGACTGAGTGTCTGTCAGGGGCCTTGTCAGGACATATGAAGGCCTCACTTTTGAGAGCGGCAACACCCCGTGGTGGTTTCTAAAGCAGATTCGGAGCCTTCTCACTGGACATAGGGACAGGGTGTCAATTTCTTCCATCTTCCTAGGGGAAGTTTCCAAGAGTTTTCCAAGGGCCCTTTCAGCTGTGGTCTAAATTCCGGGCCTTGGCACCACTCCAGGGAGGAACCTCATTTACTTTGGCACCTGGGCACTTCCTATTTCTTCCCCGGCCCAGAACGTATGGAATAGGGCTTTGCTGGGAGGCACACCGTAGTACTTCTCTGGGCTGTCAGGACACACGGAGCCTGTGGCTGCCCAAGCCCTCGGGGACCTCCCCTTCTTACTCCCCTGTTGGCTTTGAGGTTTAAGGGAGTTGCCCACAGAAGAACGTTTGATGAGGGGTTCATGCTTGCCAGATTGTGGAAGATGTTACAAATACTCACATTTTCCTTGCGGATATTTTTTTCCCCTCCAAGAGTAGAGAACATATATAGTGTTCATTTTAGAGCATCTATTCAAAAGGTTCATGAAAGAATGATTTTCACAATCAAGAAATTGATTTTTTTTTTCCAGGCTCATGGGGAGCACAGCCAGTTGAGGCCAAATATATGCCTGATGCAGGAATGCTGGTTTTGCTCCTAGCCCTCTCCAAATGTACAAATTGGACAATTAATTTACTCTTTTATTTTTGGCAGGGGCAAGGAAGGAGGACATGCCAGTTCCCATTATTTTACCACAGGCTTTCCCAGAGATGTATTAATTACTTGAGTGTCATGAAGACTACCAATTGTGCTGGGACTCGGGCTCTCTGCTCCAGCTTCTTGCTCTCATTTTTCCACCCAGGAAATGAGGACTGCTGGGTCATCATTAAGAAGAGATCTTAAAAAAAAAAAAAAAGGAAGAGATCTTGGTTGGGGCACCTGGGTGGCTCAATGGGTTAAGCTTCTGCCTTTGGCCCAGGTCATGATCTCAGGGTCCTGGGATCGAGCCCTGCATTGGGCTCTCTGTTCAGTGGGAAGCCTGCTTCCCTTCCTCTCTCTCTGCCTGCCTCTCTGCCTGCTTGTGATCTCTCTCTGTCAAATAAGTAAATAAATAAAATAAAAAATAAATTTAAAAAAAGAGAGAGATCTTGGAGGTGTGCCTGGGTGGCTCAGTGGATTAAGCCTCTGCCTTCGGCCCAGGTCATGATCTCAGGGCTCTCTGCTCAGCAGGGAGCCTGCTTCCCCTGTCTCTCTGCCTACTTGTGATCTCTGTCAAATAAGTAAATAAAATCTTAAAAAAAAAAAAAGAAGAGAGATCTTGGAGCCTCTCCTTCGGTCAACATGCATAGAAACACCACCACAGTTCACCAGAGGCCTCACCCCTGTCTCATCCTGCCCAATGTCCCCAAGGAAGCAGGGTGCTGAAGCCCACAAGAGCTGGCCCTGCTCCCGGGCATTGGCCCAACCTGCTGGGCTGTGGCTGGGGCACACAGTATCTCCCAGGACTGAGTTCTATTCTAGTTTCCCTCGTTCCCCCCCAGTCAGGAACTGGCTCATGTCTCTCAGAGGGACAGTGGCCAGAATTAAATTTTCAAACTTAGCTGCCTTACAGAATTTTATACATGGTTTTATTCTTGTTTTTGACACCATGGCCTTTTTCTTGGCTTCAGGAGGGAATGGGCCTGAGGTAGAGGTGTGTTGGAACTGGGAGAGGGTGGAAATCAAGGGGTCATGAGAAGAGATTCTGTCTCTACTCTCTCCTCTTGACTTCATATATGTTGCTTTTATTTCTGTTTAGGATAAGACCCCAAAAATAAAAAAAAGAGAGAAAAGTAACCTAGAGTTTAGAGGGTTTTATTTTCAGAATTTAAAATAAAGCATTATGTTGGGGCCCCTGGCTGGCTCAGTCAGGAGGGTGGGGGTGTAAGCATGTGACTCAATTTTGGCATTTTTTGGGCTCCTATTGGGTGTAGAGATTATAAGTAAATAAACTTGAAACATTTTTTAAAGTAAAGCTTTTCACCTGTCATTTTTTCTCTTTTTTGTGTGTGTTTGTGAAAGCATTTACTTTGAATACATCTGCCTTCTATTCATTTACCCCCAATTTATAAAGAGATAATTGAGGTATAACTTTACCTTAGTTTTAGGTATACAACACAAGGATTTGACATTTGTATATACTGGGAAATGAACACAGTAAGTTTAGTGAACACCCACCACCTCACTTGGTTACAAATATTTTGTCTTGTGACTAGAACTTTTAATATCTACTCTTTAGCAACCTTTTTTTTTCCCCTAAAGTAAAGCTCTGTGCCTAGCGTGGGCCTTGAACTCACAACCCTGAGATCAAGGCCAGAGCTGAGATCAGCAGTCAGACACTTAACCAACTGAGCCACCCAGGCGCCCCATCTCTGCAACTTTCAAATCAATCATGTAATTTTTTTAAAATGGAGCTTTTTAATGGGGCGAGGGGGGCCCTCCCCGCTCCCACAACTCCAGAGCCTCTCACACCACACTGTAATTACTTGCCTCTTGCCGTTTCCCTCACTAAATGGAGCTCCCAGAGGCCTGAACTCTTCATTCAGCACAGTGCCTGGCACACACCGGGGCTTGATAGACATTTGCTGGAGGAAGAGAACATGCCAGTTAAGTATGCCAACACCTTTTCTTTTTCTCTTTTTTTTTCTTCTTTCATTTGTTAGGAAGCTGCCCCACAGGTGAGTAGAATTGGGCAAAAAGTAAACAGCAGCCTCTGGACTTGAGGTCTGTGTTCTAGCCCGTGCTGGCTACTCTGGGCCACCCTGCCCTATCTTCCGGGCTGCTTTTTAGGACTTAGGTTTCCAAACGGGATGACACAATCAGAGATGTCAGCCTTGTCTTCATCCTCGCCAGCCAAGTGGTCAGCAGGTCCGCTGTCCTGTCCAGCGGCACCCATGCAAATAGATGAGCATTTCCTCTTGGACTGACTCACTTGGCCTGGGCGTGAGTGGAACCATGTGACCCCCTTCACCAAAAATGAGGAATTATGTCATTGTGTCGTCGAGGGAGGGAGCACTGTGAAGCTGGGAGCTTCCGTCTTCCTCACTTTTAAGGCCATGGGCAGTTGTGTCCTGCCGGCCTTCAGGAGCAGGAGGCAGTAACTCCCGTGGGGGTGAGGCACGAGGAACAGCACAGGCCCTCGGTGGAGACTCACTCTGAGAAGTGCCTATAGCTTCCACAACAGTACTGTGTGCACACGGGATCACGGGGTAGGGGGGGGTTGAGGTGACTGGAGCCCCTGGTGTGAGTCTCAGAAACACCTGCCTGGTGTGTAGTGAGGTTTAGGCCAACCTCAGCATTAATGCTGGAATTACTTCCTGACAGGGGTTCCAAACTCAGGAACTGAGGCTCCACAGACTTAAAGAGAATGACATCTTTCTTTCCCCCCAAAAACCTCTTACAGAAATGTAGTACGTTCTTTGATTGTGTCAGCAACACCACCAGGAACAGCACCCTCAAATACAAACTATTTTCAGACCACCTCACAGTGGTGACAGAGATCCCACAATCTCATTTCCAGTCACTGCTGCTTAGAAATGATGTCGCTTTCAGACCCACTGGTAGGTCTTGTTTCTTTAATGCATTAATAAAGAAGCATTTGAGGTATCTGTCAGGGTTCTCCAGAGAATCAACACCAATGACTTATTATGAGGAACTGACTGACATGGTTATGGAGGCTGAGAAGCCCCATGGTCTGCCACCTGTGAGCTGGAGACCCAGGATGGCCAGTGATATAGTCCTCAGAGATGGAAGACAGATGAGAGAAGTCCCAGGAGAGGTCAGGAGATGATACCCCAGCACAAGTGGTCAGACAGTAAATTCGCCCTTCTTCTGCCTTTTTGATCTATTCAGCCCCTCAGTGGATTGGACGAAGCTTACCAACATGGCGGAGGGCAATCGCTTTGCTCAGTCTACCAATCTGAATGCTAATCTCATCCCCAAACAGCCTCAAAGATACACCCCACAAAAGTGTCTGGTATCTGGGTGCTCCATGATCCAGTCAAACTGACACATAAATTAACCAGCAAACTATATGGCAAACTGAGTTATTTAAAAAGTATTTTTACAGGTTGCCTGGGTGGCTCAGTTGGTTAAGCCTCTGCCTTGGGCTCAGGTCATGATCTCAGGGTCCTGGGATCGAGCCCTATATTGGCCTCTCTGCTCAGAGGAGAGTCTGCTTCTCCCTCTCCCTCTGTGCACTCTCTCTCATCTCTCTCACTTTCTCTCTCTCAAATAAATTTTTTTTTTAAATCATAAAAAAATAAAATATTTTTGTTACTGTATTTCAATGTAATTGGTTTCTTTGTAGTTATATGTATTTTAGATTATGTATTTTTTTATTTTTTAGATATTTATTTATTTATTTCAGAGAGAGACAGGGAGCGCGACTACGCACAAGCAGGAGTGGGACTCGATCCCAGGACCCTGAGATCATGACTCAAGCCAAAAGCAGACGCTCAACTGACTGAACCACACAAACATCCCTCGATTATGTATTTCAAAACATTATCTTGAGAAGAGACACACAGACTTCACCACACCCCAACACCTAAAAATGTTAAGAACCTCTATGAGAATTAATTCTCTCCCATGTGGCCACTAGCCTCTGGCTACTTCCTTGGAGGAAACAAATCCTTCTCAAAATTATACATTTCATTGTATATTCTTTCAATACATTTAAGGGAAGGAGGGGTATGCCATTTATCAGTTTATTGCCCCTTCTGGTTCTCCTTCCATGGCTTGTTGGGCCACAGAAGTGGGCACTTAGGTAAGCTGTTCTTTGCCACTGTCATGATGCTAAACCTTAACAGTAGAGGACGCCAGAGAGACCACCGGAGGAGGAAGGGGCTTCTCTTCCTAGAAGCCAGCATGCTACCCTTTTCTTTTTGCTCCTACTGCATGGCCACCAGTGGTATGGGGGTGAGTATCTAATGGTATTCACCTCCCTCAATTTTCAGTGGCACCCCACAATTGTGAGTTCCATGTGCCCTTTCCTCCCCACCAGTTATGATCCACCAGCTCCCACAGGAAGCCTCCAGCTACCAGCTGGGAAGAGAAAAATGGTCTCACTTTGGTGAGTTTCCATGCTGACATGCAAACTCAGTTGTGTTTTTTCTTATTGTTTTGTTTTTTGCCAAGGCTGAGTGCCCTCTACCGCACAGTGTCACTTCCAGACTAAAGATGACTGCATGGATCTCCATCTGGAGATCCCCACCATGAAGGCCACAGTCTACATCCCAGGGAAATGTTGGTTTCATTCATTCATTTGCTCATTTATTCATTCAACAAACATTTGCTGCACATATTGACTACCCTATGCTAAGTTCTGTATGCCGACGTTCACAGAGGTGGCTGAAGCCCTGATCTCCAAGAGTGAAAAGAATAATGGCAGAGGTTGACGAGGGAGAAACATGTCAGATGATGTCAGAAGGCATCTCTGAGAAGGTGAGGCTTGAACTGAAGTTTGGGAAAACAGCCAGCCAGGAAGAAAATGAAGAAGGATGAAAGCATGCACAAGCAGAGCAACCACTGTTTAGGACTGCCCCTCAGCCACTGGCAGAAGTGACACCCTATGGGTTATGAGACACGGCCTGATTTTTCAGGTTTTCGAGTGTAAAACAGCTGCACATCTTCGGAATGGCAAAGCAGAAGACTGAGGGAATGAAAATGGAGTTGTAGAAAGGCCACATGTGTGGAAGGTCTGGACAGCATAATAATAATAATAAAAGGAACATAAGCTTTGGAGCCAGGATGGTCTGGGTTCAAATACAGACTCTGCCACTTACCAGTCATATAACTGGTGCCAGTTACTCAGCCCAGAGAGTCATGGTGTCCTCATCTGGAAAGTGGGGATAATTATTTACCTCGTAGAACAAGATAAAATATGAAAAATTCACACTGGATCTTAAGACGACAACTGGGAGCAAGGGGGAGCACGAAGGGCCACAGTGTGGCTCTTCGCTGGGCCAGCCTGGAAAGCAGTCCCCAAGCCATCCCTCTCCTGAGCAGTTCTCAAAAAGGGATGCTTCATGGTATCAGCACTTCACAAACTTTTCGGACCATTCATGCTTGTCAGTTACAAAATTCTGAATGCACACCCCAAATATAGGTGTATGTATTTACTAACAGATTATGTAAAAGTTTTATTACTCTGTTAACATATTATACCCATTACGAAACATAAACAAGATGGAAAAGTACAAGATAAAGACCAAATAATTTAAATGAATTGTCTTACTTTATGAGTAGTGCCAAGAGTACTTGTCCTCTTGCCAACCAGAAACCCCATTTTCTGTCAAAGCACTCTGATTATAAATGCTTCGTTTCTGAAAATCTTGATTTACATTTTTTGATATAGTGACTTGATTTATAAGCTTGCATTTAATGCCATTAGCTGCTAAGTAGACCCAAATGAAAGAAGTTTGTCTTTGGCTTAGCTCACTAAATGATGACAGTCACCAGTGACTTAGTGAGGCCACATGGGTGCCTGAGGGCAATGGAACGATGTGCCTTCTCCTTAGACATGCCCAGAAATGAATAAATACATATAAAACTAGGGTGCATTCATGTGTTCAATGTTCAACAAATCCAAGGATATTAACTCAGTGCAAAACTGAAATGGAAAATTCTCTTACCAGTGTCTTTGTTTCTCCCTGCCCCCAGTCATCCTTGGGAACAAATGAATTTTGCACTACTTCCCCAGCACGGGCTGGCTATTCTGTGACATGGCAGCTGATTTCTCACAGAGCAAGTGAGAGATCTGAGAGAGCGAGGCAGGAGCCGAGGTGCCCCTTATGACTTTGCCTCGGAAGTGACACTTCGCCGCTTCTACTGCACTCAATTCAGGTGTGCCTTGATTCGGTGTGGGAGGGGACTACAGAAGAGCAAAATCCTCAGGCAGCTTGGGTCTTTGGGGACCCTGGCAGACTGGCTACAGCAGAACGTGACAGAAAAATGGGAGAGTAAGCCAGGGTAAAAAGAGAACAGAACACCCAGAAAACAGAGAATCCAATGCAGCAAAGTAACAGAGAAGTCCCAGGACGGGACTGCGTAGCGAGCTGAAGACAGAACCAGATCACATTGTATGAAGAGGATGGAGAATGCTGGGAGGAAGGTTTCCAAGAAAAAAAGCAAAGTAATAAAAAAGACTCTCTGATATGCTATGTATCTCAAAAAGTTGGTTGATATATAAACAACTTTATAGGAGAAGATCAAGCCTTCCACATATAGAAAACTATAAAGGGAAAAATAGACAAGGCAATTGTAAGCCCAGGAAAACAAACATTTTGCAAGTAAGAAAACATAATAATAGTAGACTGCTTCGGTTTTACAGTGAATATTATTTATATGAAGATACTAATGTCAATACCTGTATTGATCTAACTAAAAATGGGACATAAGTATTAGGAAGATGGCAAGAGACATGGGGGAAGGGAATGCACAAGCACTAAATCTTCATTTAACATAACAGAAAATCAATAGATAATGTCCAACTTTTAAAAAACTCACACAAGCATACTATTTAGAAATCTAGAAGTCAATATCAAACAAACCAGTTGAAGAATTTCGAGTGATCTCCTCTGGGAATCAGAACCAGTGGTGTGGGAGGTGGAGAGGCAAGGCAGGGACCACTGTTTTTTGTTATAAACCATTTACTACTATTTAATTTTCCTTGCTCCTATAAAAAAGAAGTCTAATTCAAACAATATGTATAAAGTAGGACTCCTAAGAACTAGCAACTAGCATTTCCGAGTTTTTGCATCATGTTTTAAAATTACATTTATGGCTGCATGTATATTTGAAGAATAAACAGACATTGTGATGAATATATAAATGTTTTTACAATATCATATACAGTCAATTATGGGAACTAACATGGATTGAAAATATATAAATAAATGACTCAACTACCCATTAAAAATAAGTATATTCAACCCTTTCAGAAATCATCGCTGTGGCCCTCTGGTTATACAGTTTCTTCCCTTTCTGCCCATTTCTAGATTTCTTAGTCCTGTCCCCAGGACACCTGCAATGCCTCCTCCTTCAAGATTTTAATGCCTTGGCTCTACTTCCACTCCTTCCTCCTGCTTGACATCCCACAGCCCTGTGCTCCACACTTCATTTATGAAATTTTAAGCTTCTGCCTTGTATTATTTATGTCCATGTCTTAAAGAAAAGGTTTGTATCCCAATTAGCAGCTTTTCTCCTACAAATTTGCATCCTCCTTTGCACCCCCGTTACTATATTTTCTACACTTTTTTTTAATTGCTGACATACTACAATCAGTAAACGCCCTGATCAAAGTTCAAGGCTACCCATGGCTATTCTATAATGAAAAAAGAGTAGCTTTTAAAAGTTATTACCCGGAAGCTTAGGGTACTTATTAACATTGCTGGGAAGCTAGAGGCTCCTAGGGACCATGTGGATGAACACTTCGGTCAATAAGCCGCTTTCCTCAGTGATAAATTCACATCAGCGTTATTCCTTTATCCTGCTAATGCGCTTCAAAAATTCAAGATACTCGAACAACAAGCTGAACACAGACCTCTGCCAGAACTACAAATTTTTGTCAGATTTACCTTTTTTTCCTTTCTTTTTAAATTTAAATTCAATTAGCCAAGTTATAGTACATCATTAGTTTTCGATATAATGTTCATTGATTTACTCATTAGTTGAGTATTATTACCTGACTTTGATACAAATGTGTTTGATTAAATCTGCAAAGGTATAATGTTCTTAAATGGAAAGCAAAATGTACATAAAACGCGAAGATGAACAAAAGAACTCAAGGGAATGGCTTACCTGTTTTGCAATGGCAAAGCTCCCCTTTCCCTTAAGAGTGCATGATGGCCCACACTCTCTCCTTTGTGCCTCAGAGCCATTTTTGGAAAGGCTGAAAAGAGAGTACATTGAGGTGAGCCCTTTAAGGACTTACCTTGGGACCCTAAGGGGAAGGGAGGACAACACACCATTCACTAGAATAAAGGGTAAGCATATTAAAACTTCTGTTTGTATTTAATTTTTATATTAAAAGTAAATAAATAACTCACATTATATATGAGTTGTCACCGACATCATCAAGTTCATGTCAGACGCGTCATGTCACTTACAGCCCTGAGGAAAATTCCACAC
The DNA here is from genome assembly GCA_004024625.1 of Mellivora capensis. Classification (NCBI taxonomy): domain Eukaryota; kingdom Metazoa; phylum Chordata; class Mammalia; order Carnivora; family Mustelidae; genus Mellivora; species Mellivora capensis. The sequence continues at coordinate 87,594 of PISX010006091.1, forward strand.
ATGGCAGTGGGGGTGTGTATGACCATGACCCCCATTCATTTCAACTACTTGAAAGTAGTTTTCAAGATACTGAACTGAACTGAGCCTCACAGAATAGACAGGTGAGCACTAATGTGAGTGCAGTGGACACAGGAAGTGGCAATGTGGACATGTGACCTTGGGATGCTTTCTCTGTTGGCCCTATAATGGTAAGGTAAAAAATTACAATCATCTAATTTCATCCTGTGAGAAGTTGATAAAAAAAAATTCAAAAATTTCAAGAAAAGATTCAAAAGACAGATTCCCATCTATTATCTATAATTATGAACCTTAACAAATGTGTGTATTGTGCGCTGGGGATTGGCAATGAGCTATAAATGCTTCTTGGAAGAGCAAGACATACTTAACCTGAGCATCTAGAACATGCAGACAGGCCTCTATAATTGGTATACTGAAGGGAATGATATCTATTGCTAGAGTTCTAAGTAGTATGTTTATGGAACTATTTAAAAAACAACAACTTGGGACATTATCTATTGATTTTCTGCCCTGCTAGATGAAGATTTCATGCTCCTATATTCCCTATCCCCATGTCCCTTCTTGCCATCCTCCCAATAGTTGTATCTCATTGTTAGCTAAAATCAGTAAAGGTACTGACATTAGTATGTTCTTGTAAATAATACTCATTGCAAAACCCAAGCAATCTACTATTGTTTTCATTCTTGCAAAATGTTTTGTTTTCCAGTCGTTTTCATTGATTTGCTTTCTTTATACTGAGACTTCATTTTCCCCCATCAGATTATTTGTCAACCAACTTTTTTATGCTTAAGCATATCAGATGATATATAATTTGATTATTGTTGTTTTTTCCTGGAGACCACTCCCCACCAGCACCCTCCATCCTCTGCATACAATCTGGACTGTTGGCTCTTTAAGCCTGCTACACTGCATTGTCCTATATCATCCTAGGCTTATTAGGGGACTACATGGAAGAGGGATTACAGCAAGACTGTCAAGGGGCTGGTTTTTGATAAAAAGGAATTCGGATTTCATTAAGTTATTGGAGAACCCCGTAAGAAGTGACAAAAGGAAATCTGTTTGAGAGAGTCACTACACGAGAGCAACCCATGGGCAAGGAGCTCTTGTCTATCCTCAAGTTCAACTCATAGCTTCGCCCAATCCTTCCTTGTAACCACTGTCCATACACTTAGGCTATAAAAAATATGACCTGGAATAAATAAGCACAATGCTAGTCCCAAATCTAATGTTGAAGCACTTATGATCAAAAGAAAACAATCTCTGATTTAAAAAAAGAAAAAAAAAAAAAAAAGGTCAAGCGGGCGCCTAGGTGGCTCAGTGGGTTTAAGCCTCTGCCTTGCGCTCAGGTCTGACCTCAGGGTCCTGGGAGGGAGCCCCCGCAACGGGCTCTCTGATCAGCAGGGAGCCTGCTTTCCACCCCCTCTCTCTGCCTGCCTCTTTGCCTACTTGCGATTTCTCTCTCCGTCAAATAAAGTCTTTTTAAAAAAAAAAAAAAGAAAGCTCAAGGACAAGGAATTTTCAGGGGCCAGGAATTCGTGGTCAGGCCAATGTAAATCTCAAAATTTCTTCACATATTGCACTTCACAAAATCCATGTCAGAACAAGCGTTTATTTAAAATGTAAACCCTGACGTGGGAAAGAAGGCCAATTCAAGAGATTACAAAGACCTGATTTGAATTTCAAAGGGAAGAGAGAGCAGGAGAGTATTTGTTCTGCTGGCCACACCCATGCAGGTAGAAACAACCACCTACCTCCAACTCCTCCATTCTTTGGATACTCCACCTACTTTTGTCTGGTCTGTGCTTTTGTCATTTACATATATCATCATAACTATTTTATTGTTTTATAGTACTTTATAATTTTCCAATGATTTCACAAAAATCTCATGAGGCCCTTGAACAGTATATGGGGTAGATATAAGGTAGATGGATAGGGTTGGCTGTCTAATTCACATTTTTATAGGTAAAGAAGCTGGGACGAAAGAGATTTTTTTAAAATTTATTTATTTGTCAGAGAGAGAGGGAGAGAGAGAGCGAGCAAGCACAGGCAGACAGAGTGGCAGGCAGAGGCAGAGGGAGAAGCAGGCTCCCTGCCGAGCAAGGAGCCCGATGTGGGACTCGATCCCAGGATGCTGGGATCATGACCTGAGCCGAAGGCAGCCGCTTAACCAACTGAGCCACCCAGGCGTGGGACGAAAGAGATTTAATAGCTTCCTGGAGTTCCATAGCTGGTCAGAGGTCTCAACAGCTTGGAAAAGTAGTTTTCCAATTGTCGATTGTTATTTTGGTCCTTTCTTCCAGAACGTCTTGTCTTTCATTCTTATTTCGCTTCCAATTCTGTTTCCTTCTTCTTAACATGGTATATATTTATTATTACAAGCAAAATTTATTGCTTATCATATTTACAGTTTGTTTTCTGTTGTTAAAAACTTAAAAATAATTTTAATGACCATAAAATTGATACGTTAATGAGTTCATTATGTTATTATAAATATAAATTAAAACATAATTGCAATTTAATATATTTTAATAATTACATAAATTTGATCATTTTAAATAATTAAGTCATGCTTTTAAATAATGAGTAATTTTACATATACAATTATTTTTTTCTCAAAATCTTGTCTCTTTACTTTCATATGGTTCCCGAACTTCTCGCCCTGCCCCTCCCCGCTGATCTCAGAGTTATGGGTGAGGGGCATTCCCACCCCTGAAACAGCATCCAAACGTATCCCCCACTCTCCTGTTTTGAGGCTCACGTAGCCTCAATTTCAGAAAGCCAGATTCTCATATTCTGAATGAGTATAAGAAATTAGGAGGGCTTAAGGGAGGGAAGGCATGGTTCATCCACTTTGCCAGAAGATTCTTTGGCTTACAAAGGTCTCGCCATGGGATCTGTAGAAACATCAAGCTTTGGGGACGCCTGGGTGGCTCAGTTGGTTAGGCGGCTGCCTTCGGCTCAGGTCGTGATCCCAGCGTCCTGGGATCGAGTCCCACATCGGGCTCCTTGCTCGGCGGGGAGCCCGCTTCTCCCTCTGCCTCTGCCTGCCACTCTGTCTGCCTGTGCTTGATCTCTGGCTCTCTCTCTCCCTCTCTCTCTGACAAATAAATAAATTTAAAAAAAAATTAAAAAAAAAAAAAAAAGAAACATCAAGCTTTGTATGTGTTTTCAGTTCAATCCAATGATCATAAATTTAATACCCCTGGAGTCTCCAGGCAGGTGCACCTCCACTGACTGCTGTGGGGCTGAGCCAACCCAACCATACCTGGGAGCCGAGGCACCAGGGTGGGGGTCCTGAAATTGAAGCCTACACAGGGGCATGTCATTCTGTGCAGCTGAGGTTGCCACTCGGAGCTCCGTGGTCATCAGGAAGAATGAGAACTACTCTCTCCTGCTGGAAAGTGCTTCTGCCGGTTAACCCACACCATTCAGTCTTCCATCTTTATTGCTTCCTGTTCTCTGAGTCCAGGTCCTTGCTCCTCCAGGGCTACAAACACGGAATGTCTAAAAATCACCAGGACAGCGTGCCCAGCATCTCCCTATTGGACAAAGACAGATCTCGTGGACCTATCCCCAGCCACACACTGTCTGTCTGGGGTCAGTCTGTGCCCATGTTTTGTTTAACTTGTAGCATTTTTTAAATGGTTTACAACAGATACCAATAATTTAGAATGAAGAGTCACAGAAAGTCCTGATTTCCCATACCTTTTGAAAAATGGATATCCTGCAAAAAGAATGAAATCTTGCCATTTGCAATGACACGGATGCAACTAGAGGGTATTATACTAATCGAAATAAGTCAAAGAAAAATATCCTGTGATTTCACTCATATGTGAAATTTAAGAAAGGAAACAGATGAACCTAGGGGATGGGAAGCAAAAATAAGATGATAACACAGGGAGACAAACCCTGAGACTTTTTTTTTTAAAGATTTTATTTATTTATTTGACAGACAGAGATCACAAGTAGGCAGGGAGGCAGGCAGAGAGAGAGGAAGGGAAGCAGGCTCCCTGCTGAGCAGAGAGCCCGACTTGGGGCTCGATCCCAGGACCCTGAGATCATGACCTGAGCCGAAGGCAGAGGCTTTAACCCACTGAGCCACCCAGGTGCCGCACCCCACCTCACGCCAAGAGACTCTTAATCATAGGAAACAAACTGAGGGTTGCTGAGGGGAGGTGGGTGGGGAATGGGGGAAACTGGGTGATGAGCATTAAGGAGGGCGCGGGATGGTAATGAGCACTGGGTGTTATACCTCTGAAATCTATAATAGACTATATGTTAATTAAATTTAAACAACAACAACAACAAAAGAAAAATTAGTATTTCAGCAGCCATGGCCTCAAATTCCTATAAGGCAGCTGTTGGGGATGTACTGGGCCAGCGTTCCCTGGTTCACCTCTACGCCCACTGGCCAGAGGGGATCTCCAGGTGCTTCCCTGGTCCCCAAAGGGTGGGAGTGCATGATGTCTGCCCCCACTGTGTTCTCCTAAGACCCTCACTCCCTGCTCAGCCTGGCTGCCTGTATGCTTTAGTGGCTTTGGGGCATTTGTGTGCGCTGCGGAAGGGTAAATGCTTGTTCTCTGTGGCCTGCTTATCCTTGAGTCACCACTTTGTTCTGCCACCTTCTGAGGTGAAGCCGCCCCTTACCCCAAGTAGCCCTGATTTTCATCCCCCCGCCCCCCCCCCCCCCCCCCCCCCCCCCCCCAAAAACCCCCCCCCCCCCCCCCCCCCGCCGGCCCCAGAAATAGCTCCTATCGCTCCACACGCGCTAGGACTTTCCTCAGACTCTGGGAGAACATCTGGTGGAAACCGGAAGTACCCAACGGGGAAACTGAGGTTCAGAGCAGCAAGGCTGTCCTGGGTTAACTGGAGCTGGCAGGTGTTGGGGCCGAGGGAAGCGGGGGCACGGATATGTCCCCAGATTTCTCTGCCCCAGCGAACAGCTTCCCTCTCTTGCGCTGCAGAGCCACCGGAATGAGGGGGCCCTGCCAGGCTTCACGCCTAGATCGGGTCAGAGGCAAACAAAACAAGCGAGAGAAGGAAAAGGGGGCCTGAGAGGGAAGGAATACGGGCACACACAGCACATGGCAAGGAAAAGGAAGGCGAAGCTCACTGCTTTCCCACACTGCCAACCCACGGCGCAGGCACAAAGCATTCGAGTCTGTGAATTGTCCGGGGGCACGAAGTCACTCAAATAAATGCCATTTGCAGGACGCCTGGGTGGCTCAGTCGGTTAAGCCACTGCCTTTGGTTCAGGTCATGATCCCAGAGTCCTCGGATCGAGTCCCGCATAGGGCTCCTTGCTCAGCGGGGAGCCTGCTTCTCTCCCTGCCTCTGCCTGCCTCTCTGCCTGCCTGTGCTCTCTCTCTCTGATTGATAAATAAACAAACAAACAAATAATCGTTTTAAAAAAATGCCATTTGCCAAAGGAACTCACCACCTACATTCATTTAGCCCTCCTGGATGTATAATTAAAAAAGCAAAACAAGGGACGCCTGGGTGGCTCAGTTGGTTAAGCGGCTGCCTTCGGCTCAGGTCATGATCCCAGCGTCCTGGGATCGAGTCCCGCATCGGGCTCCTTGCTCGGCTTCTCCCTCTGCCTCTGCCTGCCACTCTGTCTGCCTGTGCTCGCTCTCTCTCTGACAAATAAATAAAATCTTAAAAAAAAAAAAAAGCAAAACAAAACAGTAAATATAGAAACTGGCTTACCCCCCTTTCCAAGTGAGTATTTTTATATCACTTACTGTGTCTCTCCCCGTAGCAGAAGGGATTGCGAGACGAAAACAGGCTTTCTCCTCTTCCTCCTCCCGGCACCGATTGCATTTCCGCGTTTCGCGTGTAGTTAATGGCGGCCATGTGACTGGCTCCCAGCCAATGGGGTGTGAGACGAAGTAAAGCCGGCACTGGCTCTGGCGTGTAAAGCCTGTTGCTTTTTTCTCTTCCACAGTGACCTAGAAGTATGGACTGCAGAGTGCACAGGTTGGGAAGGAGACTGTCTCCTGATTATTTCGTTTTGTGTGTAGCATTTGATAGGTTCGTATCCCTCCTCTACCAGTAAGGGACAAATTATTTCATTTTTCGGTGCCTTGGTTTTCTCATCTGCAAATCAGGACTATTGATAGAAACACCCTCTTAGATCTATTAGAAATATTAAGTGAGTTAATATTTGTAAATCCCCCTTAAGAGCGCTCTGCCTATAGCGGACACTACATAAAGAATATTCAATAAGGTATTAAAAGCTCTCTAAATGTTATATTAGCCTCTATGGCTCTTCTAAACATTTTAACAAATTTCTTTGGATGATAATGAGAATCACCATGGCTGGTAGTTTGGTTTGGTTTAAGGATAGCATAATATTTGTGAGTTTCAGCTTGGGTGTCAGATTGGTTGGCCCCGGGTTCATATCTTGTCTTTGCCACTCTTTAGTTGTGGAACATTAAAATACTACTTAACTTCACTAAATCTCAATTTTCTCATTAACAGGATCATTAATACCTACTTCATAGGTTTCTTTTGGAGGGTTAATGAGATAAAGATTGTAAAAATTCAGTCAGGTGCCTGGCACATAGTAAGTGCTCATTAAATAACATTGCTGCTAGGCAATAAGAGATTACGAGGCCAGGTTTGAGAAGAGCTGTCCAGAACAACTGTAATTAATCTCTGAACCCTTTTTTTTTTTCATCTCCACGATGAGATGATTTTACTGGATTTGATTGTGATTTTCAAAACTTTTATTTTTTTTAGCTTCAAACTCTTCCTTCAAGAACAATCTTAGATAAACATTTATTCTAACCTAGATGGGAACAGTGGGATAGAGGTCAGGCTGGAGGAGACTCACTGGCTTTCCCTCACATCCCCTCTCCAAATTGTCCCTGAGTTACCTCTGTGGAATCCTAGGGCTCCTCAGCGCAGTTTGATCGTTTATAGGACTTGAAGTTCTCTAAACTGTTTTGCTCTGGCTCTAATATTTTATGACCATGAGGACTGGCATTCAGCCATGACATAGAAGTTGAAGTTGAAATTACACTCACACAACCTGTTCCCTATACTAAGTTCTCTTCTGACTTAGCACGTTTCTTCCATCATTGCCTTTCTTAGTCGCCAGTTAGACCCCCTGTCACAGGCAACAATCCCTCCCTGCACCTGCTTCTACCACGGGGAGAGACGGGGGCAGGAAGCTGACATGATGCCACTGCCCAGGCGTCTCAGGCCCTATCTGGGGGCCTGGCCTCTAGACGAGGAGTGGACCCACACTAAAGCCAGAGGCCAAGTTGCAGACAGCTAAGACCCTTGGCTAATGACAGGGCATAGTTTTAAAACAAAATAATCTATCATGAGAAAAATGATCTGCTTCAATGCTTCAGTGCTTTCCTTCAGTTGATAGTTCAATTACCACTCATATTTTCTTCTCTAGCTCTCCTAATTTATTCAGGTATAAGCCGTCCACAAAACTCCAGTCAGTTTTGACTGGGGAAGAGCTGCTCCATTTCCCTCATATTCAGCAGGTCACTTGGCTGCTCCAGCCCTCCTGGCACTTCTGCTTTGAATGAGATGAAATTCAAAGACTTCCTTGGCCTCAGACCTCATCTCCTACCACTCGCCTCCTGGCCCTTGCTGCCACCTTGAATCTGTGCTTCCTCTGACACCAAAAGCATCTCCTCTCACATGCTGTTTCTGTGTCTGGAAGACTTGCCTCTGGAGAGCTGCAGGACCCCATCCTTCATACATCCTCCCCAGGGAGGCTTCCCTGACCGGAAGACTTGCCTCTGGAGAGCTGCAGGACCCCATCCTTCATACATCCTCCCCAGGGAGGCTTCCCTGACCGGAAGACTTGCCTCTGGAGAGCTGCAGGACCCCATCCTTCATACATCCTCCCCAGGGAGGCTTCCCTGACCACCTGATCTAAAAAGAGCATCCCCAGCCTCTAGACCTGTACCCTGCTCTTACTTCAGAGCTCTCATCTCCATCCTCCATAGAAGGGATACATATATTAGCCAATTCCTGTCCTCTGCAGCTTCTCAGGAGAACAGAGATTTGATCTACTGAGTCCACTACTCTATCGTCTGCTTCTGAAACAGTGTTTGGCATGTAAGTGCTCAATGAAAATCTGTCAGATGAGTGGCCAGATGACCTAAGCTGTTCCTTGTGCATGTGCATCGAGGTTACAAACTCACAGCCCCACAGGGGCATTCTTGAACATAAATGCACACAGAGGAGGAGTGGGACCAGTTGGCTTCAGCTGCTTGTTTTATGTTCAGGTCTAACAACATCTGGATGTCTGTCCTTTTTAAGCTCATGCTAGCCCAAAGAATGAGCCAAACATCCCCTTACCAGGTAACTCACTATGACCCCAGATTTATGTTCATTGTCTTAACCACAGCATTAGGGTGATACCTCTGGTCCCCATTCTTGCCTTGACTCTGAACTTCCAGTCTCCTGTTCCTTAGCCTTACATGTTCTTCTCATGGTATGCTGGCTGTATGATGTGTCAGTGTGTCTTAGCTGGAACTCTGTTTCCCAGAATCCCCTTCCTTGAGTGGTTCTGAGTTTGAGTTGGCCAAAAAAAGAAACTTGAACGAAGCATGTTCTGGGAGAAGCAGATGCTGGGAAACCAGTTACCGCCAGTTGCTCTGAGTTCAGCTTCTTTCCCCCCACTGGCTGTGCTAACCAAGAGCAACCCTGGCCCCCCACTGGTTATAGAGACAGCAGACCTCACCACCAGCTCTCTGCTGTCATTCCTTTCCATTAGCTGGGCATGCCTGGCTTCCTGGGTCCTGGCAAGCTCCAATTGTCCATCCACACTGATGGTGTGGGAGGGCTGGTTAGGGGATCCTCCCTGAACCTCCAACTCTCCTCACCAGACCTTTACCTCTCAGCTCCTCCTAAGGTTTTGTCAGATCTAATTCCTGTAATAAAGACCTATTCCAAGTACTCTCCTTCCTCCTCCCTAATGGGACTTTCACTAATACACATGAAGACTATGGTGTACTCAGTCTGCAGGTTAATGATTATTTTTCCAGTTCTCAACATTGTTTTAAATACAGATACTTTCTGTTTGAATACCTGATACCCCTGCCTTCCTCCTCCTTTTTTTTAGAGAGAGATTGAAATCGAAAGAGAGCATGCACAAGCCAGAGTTCAGGAGGGTCAGAGGGAGAGGGAGAGAGAGAATCTTAAGCAGGCTTCACCCCCAGCACAGAACCCAATGGGGGGCTTTATCTCACAACCCCAAGATCATGACCTGAGGTCAAATCAAGAGTCGGAGGCTCAACCGACTGAGCCACCGAGGTTCCCTCCCCCTGCCGCCTTCCTCTTCTAAGTAGCATGACTTCAATGATAACAATGTGATATAACATATCTAATATGTATCATAATTTGGTATTTCCCAAAATATGTTCTGACAATTTTAGATGGCATATAGATAAATGCATTACAATTATTTTAATAAGTGGTGTGGAGTAGGAAATAGAACACACACATAAACTCACTTCATGGGTTTTGTTGCTCAAAATAGAGCTAAATTTATTTAGATTTTAGAAAGAAATGCTTGGAGAGTTGCTGTGAAGGTATGATAGCCATCATGAAGAAGCTACTAGAACGACTGATATTTGGGATGCTCGGATCCGGTTACTAATGTGAGGGCCCTGGTGACCTCGATTCTACCTCCTCCTCCAGGGCATGAAGTTACGGAGGCAGATGGCTGCTCCCTGCGTGCAATGAGAGGCAATCTTCCAGATCATTCAAGTCCTCCTCCCAGATGACCCATCCAGCTCCAGCCCATCTCCGGACCACTGCCAGCCCCTCACAGTTCAGCCTGCATGCTTTCTGATTACTCAGCACTTCTCCAAATGCCTGTAATCACTCATCCTCTTATTTCCACCACTTTCTTCTCTCACTACTGTATGCCTGGTAAGTTTTCATATCTTAGTGTTTTCAGTCATATATCAACTGGGAATTTGAGGGAAAAAGTGTTCTCCATTGCAAAAGAAGTAAATGCTCATTGAAGACATTTGAGGAGTAAAAATAAAGTGTAAAAATTTGTCCTTGCTCACCTGTTGCTTTCACTCAAACCTCATTGTCTAAGGGTGGCCTCTTCCCTAATTCAATGTAGATTCTTCCAGGATTTGTTTTCATTTTAAGTATTTGTACATAGGATTTTAAAAAATAAAATGGAATGTTCTATGCTAACTATTCAAGACATTCCCTTTTATATTCCCCAATAAATCATGGATATGCTTCCATGTTATATACAAGCCCACTTCATCTTTTTTAATAGCTGCATTGAAAGTTTGCAGTATAGTTTTTTGTTTTGTTTTGTTTTGTTTTGTTTTTTTGAAAATGATTCCCAAAGGCCATTGAACCACTTTCTATCTATAACAACACTCTTGGAAGAGTTGAGTAAATAGTCACTCAGATCATTTTGTGTGTTATATGGTTCAGGCGAGAAACCCCACTTGAGAGAGACTGGATCTCAGATACAACTTTGGATGTTCATCCCGCTCTTGCCTGTGGATTCCCTCAGATTTCTCATTCCCTCCTGTGATTTGTTGCCTCCTCCATAAAGCCTTCCTGAGTCAATAGATGAGATCAGTGTCCCTCCGGATACACACAGTTATCACGTATGTACATCCATAGGAGAAGAGGAAAAAAGTCTTTCCCTCTTCCCTCTTAGGTTCTATGACTGGGGCTCTTGAAATTAAACCAACAAAAGTCAGATTAACGAGAAAAACAGAATTTATTAACTCGTGTAGTGCACATACATATGGGAGAAACTCATGATGCGTAACTGAAACTTGGGAGTTATATAACATCTTAACAAAGAATGATAAATATGTAAAAGCGACAAGACCAAGGCATCTAGGAGTGGCAAACTGTGGGAAGATATATCTACATAAGGAAACTAATGGAAGAAAAGGACCGTGTATAGTGAGGTTTGCTATGTAGATTCCATGTCTGGGCTGGTCAGAGTCATTCTACCCTTCCTTGTACAGGGAAGGCACCTTTCTCATGGGAAATTTTGGTCCTGCTTTTAGGCAGAAGGGGAAGGTCAGAGAATTCTTCCTGCATCTGCTGTTTCTTAAGTGTCTTCATCTCGGAAATAATTCTTAAGCTACAGTGGCCTGTTTTGGGGAAGCATACTTCGATCCCCTACAGTACATATAAGGTAAACTAAACTACCATTGCTTCCTCTAATATTAGCTTTTACTATTAAAAATTTCAGCTAATAGGGGCGCCTGGGTGGCTCAGTCGTTAAGAGTTTGCCTTTAGCTCAGGTTGTGATCCTGGAGTCCTGGAATCGAGCCCTGCATCAGGCTCCCTGCTCTCCCATTCCTCGGCTATGTTCCCTCTCTTGCTGTGTCTCTCTCTGTCAAATAAATTAATTAATTAAAATAAATTTTAAAAAATTCCAGCTAATATTCACTAAGCGCATTTTACATGCCCGGTACTGTGCTAAGCGCATCACATAGTTGGGTACCTATTAGAGACCCAAAGTGCTTAAGGAAACCAGCCCCCAGTCCTCTGGCTCGTAAATGGGAAGTGATCCGGAATCTAACTCAGTTCTGTCTGACTGTGGATTCTCTCTGCTTCTCCCCCGCCTCAGCACCACTTTTGAGCTAAACTCAGCCAGGAGTTGGAGTGAAGTGATCACTGTGTTTGCAATTTGCTGTGCCAAGCCACCGCCCCGTGCCCCCTCACCCCGCAACGCTCAGAGTCTCCGGGTGTTATTCATCTTCACTTGTTAGCAGTGCGAAGTCAGGAAGGTCTTTACACACACTGGGCCCTGAGGTCCATCTGAATGATGACTCAGCTGTATTTATGGCCCTGACAGCCATTAGGCCCTGAGTCCAGCACTCTGGGCTGCTCGATAAATCCCTGTCACAAGGATTGCTGATGGCTTGTTTTCTTTCCTTTGCTGGAGTATTTATAGAAGAACTTCTGGCAAGCTCCAAAATGTAATACTCTCTGGAGATACTTTTTGGACCTTGAAATGATATCCTGCAAATAGGGGGAAAAAATCGCTAGGATTTTGGATAGGGCTTAAGTACTGATTTCTAAGTACATCTCTGAGAACTCAGCTGTGCTTAGTTGAATCCCATAGCATTCCTATCCAATTCTACCACTATTTAAAATAAGCTAGTAACATATTTAAATAAACTGTGGCAAAAGGAACAATTTAAACACCATTTGACTAATTTTATTGCCCAAAACAAGTTGTTGAATTACTTCAAACTCTCCTCAGAATCCAAGAGTCAAACAGGAAATTTAGAAACCGTGTAGGCCAATACTGCTATTTTTCAAAATAAGACAGAGGGACAGAGAAGAGAGTGAATTTGACTGAGATCACAAAGCCAGTCTTTGTCTGTTATAAGTAAACAAATTAAACTCAATGACTGTAATGGATGCTTTTGGATGTGGTTGCCCTTTTCCTCCACTTATTGCTTTCCTTTCTGGTATCTTCAGTGCCTGGCATAATACAAGCACGATGTACAAGTGCTCAAGTACTGAGCTGGACAATGTGTCAGAAGCACATTTCCAGATACAATATTTGCTTTTATCAGTGACTGATCCAGATAATTTTTGAAAATAAAAACGCATGTTTACTGTAAAAGAAAAATTGTACCAAAGTGAGTTAAGCAGTCTAGAAAGACTTTTTTTTTTAATTTTTATTTTTTATAAACACATTTTTATCCCGAGGGGTACATGTCTGTGAATTGCCAGGTTTACACACTTCACAGGACTAACCATAGCACATACCCTCCCCCATGTCCATTACCCATTACCCCACCCCCCTTTCCCTCCCCCCTCCCCCCAGCAACCCTCAGTTTGTTTTGTGAGATTAAGAGTCACTTATGGTTTGTCTCCCTCCCAATCCCATCTTGTTTCTTTTCTTCTTTTTTTGCCCCCCTAGTCCCCCATGTTTCTTCTCCACTTCCTCATATCAGGGATATCATATGATAGTTGTCTTTCTCTGATTGACTTATTTCACTAAGCATGATACCCTCTAGTTCCATCCACGTCATTGCAAATGGCAAGATTTCATTTCTTTTGATGGCTGCATAATATTCCATCATGTATATGTACCACATCTTCTTTATCCATTCATCTGTTGATGGACATCTAGTCTCTTTCCATAGTTTGGCTATTGTAGACATTGCTGCTATAAACATTCGGGTGCACGTGCCCCTTCGGATCACTACGTTTGTATCTTTAGGGTAAATACCCAGTAGTGCAATTGCTGGGTCATAGGGTAGTTCTATTTTCAATTTTTTGAGGAACCTCCACGCTGTTTTCCAGAGCGGTTGCACCAGCTTGCATTCCCAC
>PISX010006092.1:0-56384 GCA_004024625.1 Mellivora capensis
AGCCCGATGTGGGACTCGATCCCAGGACGCTGGGATCATGACCTGAGCCGAAGGCAGCCGCTCAACCAACTGAGCCACCCAGGCGTCCCTATTTATTTGATGCACAGAGACACAGTGAGGGAACACAAGCAGGGGGAGTGGGAGAGGGAGAAGCAGGCTTCCCGTGGAGCAGGGGGAGCCTGATGCAGGACTTGATCCCAGGACCTTGGGATCATGACCTGAGCCGAAGGCAGATGCTTAATGACTGAGCCACCCATGCGTTCCCTTGGATTACTTTTTATTTTTATTTTTATTTTTTTTTAAGTTTTTTTTTTGTTTGTTTATTTGACGACAGAAATCACAAGTAGGCAGAGAGGCAGGTAGAGAGAGAGGGAAGCAAGTGCCCTGCTGAGCAGAGAGCCTGATGTGGGGCTTGATCCCAGGACACTGGGATCATGACCTGAGCTGAAGGTAGAGGCTTTAAAACCCACTGAGCCACCCAGGTGCCCCTTGAATTATTTTTTAAAAACTATAGCCATCACACCCACTTAGAATAGGTTTATTTCAAGTAAAGCTCTTGAGATTTTCGTTCCTGCCTAAAGAATCTAAATAAGTGTTCAGCGTGTGCATTTTTTTAAAAAGTAGACTTCATGCCCAATTTGGGCTTTAACTTAAGACCCTGAGATTGAGAGTTGCATGCTCTACTGATGGAGCCAGCCAGGCACCTCCGCAGCTCAAATTTCTACAGAAAATTTTAGTACGTTTTCTCAGTTTCTTCCATGGTTAATTTTGGTTTTGATAATTATAGAAGTGAACACTTCAGGGGAAGAGCTTTTCCCTTTTAGATGTTAATGTAATATCTAAAATTTAATGGTAGAGGTTTCTTTTGGAGTGATAAAAATGTTCTAAAATTGGATTGTGGTGATGGTTGCACAACTCTGAAAATACTAGAACTATTGTACACTTTAAATGGGTGAGTTTTATGGTATATGAATTATATCTCAATAAAGTTGTTAGAATTTAATGATGTCCTGGAGGGATTTATTGACCCCTTTTTCCTATTTCATCTTTGATAATTCAAGTATATGTGATGTCACATGAATTAGAGAAACTAAAAATAACTTGGGTCCTTTTGAACTTGGGCCCTCAATTTTTCTGATTAGCAAGGAATACATAGACCTTAGATTTAGATTTTCTACTTTTTTCTAGCAATCAGGAACTTTTATTAGACATACTGAATAGTTTGCTTATAGAATTGTGAGAATAACAATGGATTCTGATATTTTCTTCAAATTTTTTGAAATACTAATACCTGTTCCTGTGTTCATGTTAGTTACTCAGTTGTCTCCCTCTTGATGTAGATGAACTCATTTAGCAAATATCCTATTTACTGGGGCACCTGGGTGACTCAGTCAGTTAAGCAGCCTCCCTCAGCTCAGGCTGTGAACCTGGGGTCATGAGATCTTGATTTCAGCTGAGGTCATGATCTCAAGTGTCATGAGATCTAGCCCTGCAGTGAGCTCTGTGCTGGGTGTTGAGCCTGCTTGGGATTCTCTCTCACCCTATCCCTCTGTCCATCCCCCACCTTGGCCCTCCCTCTAAAATAAAAATTTAAAAATATATATCCAGGGTGCCTGGGTGGCTCAATCAGTTAAGTGGCTGCCTTTGGCTCAGGTTGTGATCCCAGGGTTCCAGGATGGAACCTGTTCAGCGGGGAGTCTGCTTTTCTCTCTGCTCCTGTCCCCCTACTCCACCGCTTGCGCTCTCACGCTTTCTCTCAAATAAATAAAATATTTAAAATATATATGTATATATATATACATATATATATATTCTTTGTGTGTGTGTGTATAGTCTAGTTTACCCATGTGATCACTTCAAACAATTTTTATAAGGAATATTTTTCCCAAGTCATTGACACTGTATATATATATTTGTTTCACTAACTCCTTGTTTTCTCAGGTTGACTTAAAAAAATTAGACTGATTTAAGAAATGTCTTCCCTAGATGACCTATCATCTAGGTCAGTGAAAAAAGTTATGAAAACTGGTATCATTTTAACTTATTTCCAAAGGCCTAAGAAAGAAAAATTACACAGTCGAAAATCTCTTGTTTCTATATGTTACATGGATTTAAAATAACAATGACACTATATGATTTTATTTAATGTGAAATTCTAGAAAATACAACTCATCTTTAGTGACAGAAAGTAGGTCAGTAATTACTTTGGGCCCACGGTAGAGTGGAGGACTGCCAAGAGTGAATTAGGAACTTTTAGAAGTGATTGATGGGACTGTCTTGATTGTATCTTGTCAAAACTCATAGGTAGCTCAGTCAGGGGCACCTGGGTGGCTCAGTCATTAAGCTTCTGCCTTCGGCTCAGGTCATAATCCCAGAATCTTGGGATCAGAGCCCTGCATTGGGCTCCCTGCTCAACGGGAAACCTGCCTCTCCGTCTCCCACTCGCCCTGTGTGTGTTCCCTCTCTTGCTATGTCTCTCTCTGTCAAATAAATAAATAAAATCTAAAAAAAAAAAAACAACTCATAGAACTATACTCCTAAAATGGGTTTAGTTTATTATATATACATTGATTAAAAGAAAAATCATAAATAAATAAAAATCTTAAAAAAAGGGACGCCTGGGTGGCTCAGTTGGTTGAGCAGCTGCTTTCAGCTCAGGTCATGATCCCAGCGTCCTGGGATCGAGTCCCACATCCGGCTCCTTGCCAGGCAGGGAGCCTGCTTCTCCCTCTGCCTCTGCCTGCCACTCTGTCTGCCTGTGCTCACGCTCTCTCTCTCTCTGACAAACAAATAAATAAAATCTTAAAAAAAAAATCTTAAAAAAAAAGAAAAATCAAATAAGACCACACATACACATGACTACTATTTATATCAGGTGTTAGCCTTTGAATATATAACATCATCTACTATCTCCGCATTATATGTGTAATCAGACATTAATGTTAACTATGCCAATGAAAGAAAAGTACTTGTACAACTGTCATTGATAGTTTGAATAGATGCCTACACATACTATTACTATTTAATTAGTGTATTTTACAAGTTTATCTAATCTCTAATCCCTTTTTGATTGTTTTATATATTATATACATGTAAGATATATATATATATATATATTCTATGTTATATATTCAACTTTTCACCAAATAATAGAAACCATCTTTTAACAACGTTAAAAGTCTTCATATAGTGCATCTATTTGTATCTAGTCAGGCAGCCAACACTTCCTACCTGCCAGGCACAGTGATCAGTGCTGAATAAGAGAGCATAGCCCCATCCTTATGGAATACTTTACAGTTTTCAAATTAGTCTTACATAAATATCTTATTACATCCTTTGAGAGCGGAAAATGAAACTCAGAGAAATTGACTTTGCCCAAGTTTACACAGCTCGATGACCGAGAGTTAATCTGATTCCAAGTTCAGTTTCAGGCAATTTAGGTGGATAAAGTTACATAGTTTAGGTAGATGAATGGAGAGTTTGAGAGAACATGTGAAATAGTTGGATCTTATCCACATCCTGGAATGTGAATACACTTCCTTAATTGTGTGTAAAGTTGCATGTATTCCTTCCAGTTGATTTTCTCTAACACCAGGATAAGAAAGTTTGAACTTCTGCCAACTGGCTTTCTTCCAAGACTATTTCTGATTGTTACCCCAACAGCTGAGACCTAGCAGATTCTTGGTGTCACAAAGGAGAACTCTGCATACTTGTGGCATTGAATGTGAGTGGGCCATATGTATAAAAATCTGACCATCAGAGTGCCTGGCAGCTCAGTCGGTTGAACATCCAACACTTGATTTTGGCTCAGGTCATGATCTCAGGGTTGTAGGATTGAGCCCTTCTGTCAGGCTCCTTGCTCAGTGGGAAGTTTACTAGAGATTCTCTCCCTTTGCCTCTGCCCATCTCCCCCCAGCCCCTGCTTGCATACACTGTCTTCTCTTTCAAATAAAATAAATCTTAAACACACACACACAACCCTGCCCATCTGGCCCCATTTGGATTTCACTGATTTGCAGGGAATTTTCTTGGTGGTGGCAGGTGTGAGTCATTCCCTGGGGCAGCACAAATGCAGGGGGCTGCTGGTCTGCTGAGTGGTGTAGATAGTAGGTCTGTCTTGGCAGGAGGATGGCAATGTGGCTCTCTTTGCCACTACTTGTGAAGGAGGCACCATGGAACAGTAGAAAGAACATGGGGCTAGCCATGAGAAAACTCAAGTTCCAATCTTAGAACTTACTTGAGAGCTATATATTACTTTGGGCCACTCACTGATTCATTCTAGTTTTTCTCCTTCTAAGTAAAATGTGGGAGTGATGTGTATCACAGATAAATCCTAAAATCATCCTGCTAAATGAAAGAAGCCAGATGCAAAAGAGACTATATTGTATAATCCCATTCATATAAAATTCTAGAAAATCCAAACTAATATATAATGACAGAAAGCAGATCACTGGTTGGCCAGGGGTAGAGAAGAGAATGGAATGCAAAGAGGCATGAGGAATCTTTTGAGAGTAATGAAAATGTTCTATATTCTAATTGTGGTGGTGGTTTCACAGGTACATACAACTGTCAAAATTCATATAATTGTATGCTATTGTGTACACACACCCAAAAAAGGAGATTCCAACTTTTAATAAGGGTTTAATAAGAAAAAAAAAATATTGACGGGGCACCTGGGTGGCTCAGTGGGTTAAGCCTCTGCCTTCGGCTCAGGTCGTGGTCCCAGAGTCCTGGGATCAAGCCCCGCATCGGGCTCCCTGCTCAGCGGGGAGCCTGCTTTCCCCCTCTCTGCCTGCTTCTCTGCCTACTTGTGATCTCTCTCTCTCTCTGTCAAATAAATAAATAAAATCTTTTAAAAAGAAAAAGAAAAAAAAACATTGAAAAAGATTTGGAGATTATTTACCATGGGTATAGGAAGGGTGAAAGCAGCACAGATATGTACTTGAGTATTTGTATAAATATGTATATATTTATCCACTTTGCTCTGTAATTAATATGGTAGGAATGCTCAAACACTAAACAAAATCAATTCATCAGCCTTGATCTCTAACTCCTCCTTTATCCATTTGTCATGTTTATCTGAAATGTTATGAACTAGTAGTGGTAGAGGACATTTGAAGTCAAATTTCTTAAAATATTTGAAATACTTAATTTACTAAAAATTTTGGTCCTAATACCATTTGATAGTTTGCATCTTGGTGGTTATTGTATCCTATCACCTTTATGTTGCTGAAGTATTTACATCATTTTATCACAGTGTGACAAAGGTGTCCGTGGTAAATTATTAACTCCAATATATGAGGAGCACAAGAAACAAAATGGAAATGACTTGACAATACCCTCTCCCTCAATTCTCATCCTGTATTCTACTAATAGTTTAACATACTCAAAATCCTTCTTCTTTTTTTTAAGATTTTATTTATTTATTTATTTGACAGAGATCACAAGTAGGCAGAGAAGCAGGGGGGAGGGAAGCAGGCTCCCCGCTGATCAGAGAGCCCAATGGGGGGCTCGATCCCAGGACCCCAGGATCGTCACCTGAGCCAAAGGCAGAGGCTTTAATCCACTGAGCCAACCCAGGAAAATCCTTCTTAATAAATACTTGCAGAAGCCAAAACTAATTGTTGGAAGTTGACACTGAAGTTGAAATCTGACCTAGAGAGAATATTCAGTAACTCAAATATGAAGTAAATAGTGACCATTCTGGTTTAGTTGTGGCTTTATAGAGCTAATCCTGATCTCCTTCTTTCCCTAATGCTCAGGCTCTCTGTGCTTATGACTTTCTGGGAATGCATAATCTTTAGCTGGATGTGGGACAGTGGCAGCTTCTTCTAAGACAGAGACATGTTTCTTGGAGGAAAGCCAATTTTAGGTTTTGGTCAGGAAATATACAAGATGAAACTGTCAAAGACTAAGGTAATTGAAACACATAGAATATATATTTAAAAAACAAAAACCGTGAGTTAATCATGAATTTTTAAAAAGCACCCATTCCCTCCAAAAAAGGCAAAACCCAAATCCTAAAGGAATTAGATACCACTCCTCCCTTCATGTGCAAACTCTCCTTGGATAATCAAGTAGCCCTAATTGTTGACAAAAAGTTTTTTTTTTTAAAGATTTTATTTATTTATTTGATAGAGACAGAGCAGAAGCAGGGGGAAGCGGCAGGCAGAGGGAAAGGGAGAAGCAGGCTTTCTGCTGACAGGGGAACCTGATATGGGACTCGATCCCAGGACCCCGGGATCATGACCTGAGCGGAAGGCAGACACTTAACTGACTGAGCCACCCAGGCACCTGAGAAAAAGGTTTTCTTTACAGGAAAATTCTACCAGTAATGATATATTGAGAAAATCACCATTTTACAACCCTTCATGAACTAGTTGAGGCAGGTAGCGGTCATCACTGGATGAAACCATTGGATTAATTGGCTGATGAGAGAACTTTATAATGAAGGAATTGTGCTGCAATTCTAGCAGACATTTGCATATATTCTGATGTGATGATGAAGAATCTTAAAGCACATGGTAACACCTGTAAAGTATTCGTTCCTGAAATGTAGAAATGTGGAACTTGATTCTAAAGATTTTATTTATTTATTTGACAGAGATCACAAGTAGGCAGAGAGAGAGAGAGAGAGAGAGGAGGAAGCAGGCTCCCCACCGAGCAGAGAGTCCGACTCAGGGCTCGATCCCAGGATCCTGGGATCAGGACCCGAGCCAAAGGCAGAGGCTTTAACCCACTGAGCCACCCAGGTGCCCCATGGAACTTGATTCTAATACAGGGTTGCAAGATTAGGCCAAAACAAAATAGGACACTAGTTAAAATTGAATTTCATATGAACAGTGTTTTGTTTTGTTTTAGTGTTAATATGTCTCATACTTGGAGCATTCTTGGTTTATGCAACAAGTCAAGGAATAGAAAAAAAAGAAGGATGGGCTACTGTTCTATAAGGTAAAAGACTTAAGAGACATAACAACCAAATGTATGGACCTTGTTCAGATTCTGAGTTAAACAAAACTATTTTTGTAAAAAGATACTTTAAAAATATTTGTTTACGGGTGCCTGGGTGGCTCAATCGTTTGAGCGTTGGGCTTTTGATTTCAGCTTAGGTCATGATCTCTGGGTGGTGAGATTGAGCCCAGCCTTGAGTTCCATTCTCAGTTGGCTTTCTCTCCCTCTGCTCCTCCTCCTGCTCATGTCCTCATGTCCTCTCTCTCTCTCTCTCTCTTAAATAAATACTAGATAGGGCGCCTGGGTGGCTCCGTGGGTTAAGCAAGCCTTTGCCTTTGGCTCAGGTCATGATCTCAGGGTCCTGGGATCGAGCCGCACATCGGGCTCTCTGCTTGTCAGGGAGCCTGCTTTCCCCATTCTCTCTGCCTGCTGCTCTGCCTACTTGTGATTCCTCTCTCTCTGTCAAATAAATAAAATCTTAAAATACTAGATAGATAGATACATGATAGATAGATTGTATGTGTATGTGTGTATATATATATATACACACATATATATATATGAAATCTCAAAATCTTTTAAAAAAGAATTTAGAGATAAAATGACATATCTGGGATTTACTTTAATATATTTCAGCAAAGGAAAGAAAGGATAGAGGAAGCAAGTATGGCAAATTTTGATAACTTAAGAATCTAGTAGTAGTTAATATGGAAGTTTATAGTACAATTCTGTTTACTTTTGTAATGTTTGAAATTTTTTTTAAGATTTTATTTATTTATTTGACAGAGAGTGAGCACACAAGTGGGGGAGTGGTAGGCAGAGAGAGAGGGAGAAGCAGGTTCCCTGCTGAGCAGGGAGCCCTATGTAGGGCTTAATCCCAAGACTCTGGGATCATGACGTGAGCTGAAGGCAGATACTTAACTGACTGAGTTGCCCAAGTGCCGCAATGTTTGAAAAAAAAATTTTTTTTTTAGATTTTATTTATTTATTTGAGAGAGAGAGGCGGTGAGAGAGCATGAGCGAGGAGAAGGTCAGAGGGAGAAGCAGACTCCCGTGCAGCTGGGAGCCCGATGTGGGACTCGATCCTGGGTCTCCGGGATCATGACCTGAGCCGAAGGCAGTCCAACCAACTGAGCCACCCAGGCGTCCCGAAATTTTTTATATTTTAAAATGTTGTGGGGGCACGTGGATGGCTCAGTGGGTTAAAGCCTCTGCTTTCGGCTCAGGTCAGGATCCCAGGGTCCTGGGATCAAGCCCCGCATCGGGCTCTCTGCTCCGCGGAGGGCCTGCTTCCTCCTCTCTCTCTCTGCCTGCCTCTCTTGCCTACTTGTAATCTCTGTCTGTCAAATAAATAAATAAAATCTTAAAAAAAATAAAATGTTGTGCTTGCTATTTGCCAAGCAATTAGTGGGTGCTTTCCAGAATCTGTCAGCTATACAGTCAGTACATATATCAAGTACTTTAACATATCTAAGTCAATACCGGTAGAAATTATTCTAGTTTTAAACTTGAAGAGGCTCAGAAACATTAAACAATTTAACCATGCATCACATCTGAGTCTTGGTAGAGCCTGACTGGATCCTGGATTGTTTTGACTCCTAATCCAGTTATCTTCTGCTATATTAGCTACTACTAAACAAACTCTTTGGTAGTCTACTGACATGTTTAAAATAATAATCTTGGGGCACCTGCGTGGCTTAGTTGGTTGAGTGTCTGACTCTTGGTTTCTGCTTAGGTCATGATCTGGGGGTGGTGAGATCGAGCCCCATGTAGGTCTCCTCGCTAAGCAGGGAGTCTGCTTGGGATTCTCTCTCTTCCACTTTCCTTGGCCCCTCTCCTCACTCACAAGCACACTTTCTCTTTCTTTCTAAAATAAATAAGATCTTTTAAAAAAATAAATAAAAGCAGGGGTGCCTGGGTGTCTCAGTTGGTTAAGCATCTGCCTTGGGCTCAGGTCATGATCTCAGGGTCCTGGGACCGAGCCCCACATTGGTCTCCCTGCTCAGTAGGGAGTCTGCTTCTCCCTCTGCCCCATCCCCTGTTCATGCTTGCTCGCTCTCTCTCAAATAAATAAATAAAATCTTTAAAAATAAAAAATCAAATGGAATTCTGGTTTAGCCAGATTGAACAAAATAGTTTATGTAAAGGACTTACACATACATAGTTCTTGGCATAAAATGTAACCATAAGTTTTAGTTTAATCATCATCAAAGTAGAATGTGCACGAAGTGCTGAAATAATATGATTAGCTTTGTTACATAAAATGTTTTTTGAACTATATTAAGTGTTCAAGGTGACATTGGTAAAGATATTCTGTTGGTATCAGGCTCTGTAGGTTGTAAGGACCCTGAGGTTGTCCCCATTACTTTGGGTAATGGGACTTGTAGAGAGTTAGGAAACAGAGAAAATGGCTTCATAGCCACATAAACAAGCTTCACGCAGTGTTGTAATCACGTAGTTGCCTTGGTTAAAAAGTAGAAATGGTAGAACTTTTGTTCTTTGCTCTGTCTAAGCAGATTGTGTTCCTCCAGCAAATACTTGTTACATACTCTCCTAGCTCAAGTGCTAGACTAAACGGATCATACTACTTTTCTCTTGAAGAATTCACACTATAGTATAAGGCAGAGCCACCTTACATCATCTCTCAAACAAGGCTGGCAACAAGTAAATACATATGACTCTGTAATAAGTGCCCTATCAGTTTTACAGTCGAAACACTAGAATTTTGGAGAGAGAAATCACATCTTCCTGGGGTAATTCATCTATTCACCAAATATTATTTATAATTGTGTGAATTGTTTTTAATGCCTGTAACAACATATGAAAATGCCTATGTTAAATAAGTAGACTGCAATATGGTTATGAGAACAATGTTACATACAACATAAAAAAAGGTATTAAAAAAATAAAAGGCTAGAAGGGAAAACACCAAAATAGTAACAAGTAGCTGTATCAGGTCAATTTGAGAAGGGTGGGAGGGAGGAAGTTAGGTGGATTTAGAAATATATTTTTAAAATAAATTATATAGTCACATAGTTTCAAAAGTTAAAAAACAGCTGTTCTAGGTCCTGCTTTGGGTGATGGAGACAACAGTGAAATAGAAATAGCAATAGGTGGGATGCCTGGGCGGCTCAGTTCGTTAAGCGGCTGCTTTAGGCTCAGGTCTTGATCCCAGGGATCAAGTCCCACATCCGGCTCCTGGCTCAGCAGAGAGCTTTTTCTCTCTCCCACTCTGCCTGCTGCTCTCCCTGCTTGTACTCTCCCTCTCTGTTAAATGAATAAATAAAACCCTAAAAAAAAGAAAAGAAATAGAAATAGGAAAGGTAATAGCTGCTGGCATTTACTGGTATATAATAATCTCCTTCCCACGTTGCCTTCTACCAACTAGTTCCCCTCCCCCTAGAGGCCGAAACTATTACTTTCTTGTACATCCTATCAGAGATACTTTATGCCTGATAAGCAAATATATAGATCTATCATAGATAGTTACCTCTCATTAATAAGTTGTACCTTTACAAACCCTTACAAACATACAAACTGTTCTATACCTTGCTTTAGTCACTTTTCAATATATTGGAGAGTACTTTTTCCTCAATAATACATTGAGAGTTTACTTATTCTTTGAATTGCTTCATAGTATCCCATTTACTGGGTTACTGTTATTTATTTAACCAGTCCCTGTACTAACACTTTTTATAAAAAATATTTTTTTATTTGAGAGAGAGAGAGAGCACAGAGGGAGAAGCAGACTCTCCTCTGAGCAGGGACCCCAATGTGGGGCTTGACCCCAGGATCCTGAGATAATGACCTGAGCTGAAGGCAGCTGCTTAACTGACTGAGTCACCCACGCACCCCCATCTACTAATTCTTTGTTATTAAATAACGTGCTGTAGTGAATAACTCTGTTACGTATGTCATTTTGTATTTGTACACAATATCTGTAGGATAGGTTCCTGGAAGTGGAATAGAGGTTCAGTGCATTTGCATTTGTAATTTTAATAGAGATCAGTGGACTAAAATAATCACCTGGGGAACTTTTTCAATGTTCTTACATTTGTCCCCCTCAATACCTGGGAAGGTTTTTTTTTGTTTGTTTTGGTTTTGGTTTTTTCTGTGCATCTGAAATGGAACTATCTTTATATTTTTTAAGTTCCTAGGGTGATTCTGATGTTTACCCCAGAAGAAGGAGGAGGTAGGAACTTTGTAAAATGGAATGTGCTACCAAAAAAGCATATCTAATTTTAAAACAGAAGAGCAGCTCTTTCTACCCATGGGCCCTGTCCCTGTGCTTTAATAAAAACAACTTTTTGCACTGAAAAAAGAAAACACAAAAAATAAAAAGAATGTAAGCTAACTATAGGACTCAGAAAGGCAGCATGCTGCTGATTCATGTGGAAGTTTGCCAGCGGCTGCTTTAATCTGCATATCTCCAGCATCGTCCCCTCCCATGATATTATGGGACATCCAAGAATTGCAAGATGAACACATTAGTCTTTCAGATACTGATTAAGAGATACAGTAGAGGTCATGGTCATCAGAGTTTGGTATGTCACCAAGGGAATGGGTATGTGAAATACAGGATTTTGTACAGCCTGTAGAAATTAAGAAGACTGTATAGCATTTAACCTGTTATTGCTCTGAGTCACATAGGAAATGTAACTGCTTAGAAGTAACTTAAAACATACCAAAACATCAAAGGCTTGTTCTGTTCTAGCTTCTGTGCTAGATGAAGATTAGTAATACAAAAATAAATCACAGTATGGGGCACCTGGGTAGCTAAGTGTCTGCCTTCAGCTCAGGTCATGATCTCAGGGTTCTGGGAGGGAGCCCCACATCGGCGTCCCTGCTCAGAGGGAGCCTGCCTCTCCCTTTCCCTCTGCCTGTCGCTCCCCCTGCTTGTACTCTCTCCCTGTCAAATAAATAAATAAAATCTTAAAAAAAAAAAAAAAGAAATCATGGTAGTAATAACTACCAACCCTTCCTGGGCACTGAGTATGTATCAGGTATTATGCTGAGAGTTTTACAAGTATTTTCTCATTGAATCCTAATCCTAGGCGCTGTGGGGACTATTACCTTCCCATTTAACAATTGAGGAAAATGACTTTCATAGATGTAAAATAAGTAATTTGCCGAAGATTACATGTGTATCTACTTCATAGGATTGTTTGAAGGTTAACAAATAGTACTTTGAACAGTGCCTGCTACATAATAAATGCTCAACAATATTAGTTGCTACTATAATTATTACTAAAGTAGGGACGCCTGGGTGGCTCAGTTGGTTAAGCGGCTGCTTACCGCTCAGATCATGATCCCAGTGTCCTGGGATCGAGTCCCATATCGGGCTCCTTGCTCAGCAGGGAACCTGCTTCTCCCTCTGCCTCCGTGTGCCTGTGCTCGCTCTCTCTGACAAATAAATAAATAAAATCTTTAAAAAAAATTATTACTAAAGTACAGAGGAAATACCAGTAGTCCTTTGCCTAGGGCATACCTTACAGAAGAAAAAAATAAGTACGGTTTTTCTTGGGAAAGACAGATATTCCAGGTAGAAGAGACAGTAGTAAAGGGATTAGTGGCCTGATTCAGCTACTACATAGGGTGCTTGGTGGTACAATGGTAGTAGAGGATGAGAAATGAAAGAAGGCTTCATGGGAGGGTGGAGCAGAGAGCTATCGAGCTATTTTGAAAGGATGAGATTAACTCATTTTAGGAGACAGGGTTCAGAACATTTCAGGCAAAGATACAACACTTAAAATGGCATAGAAGCAGTGTTGCAGTTATCTACTGCTGTATAGTAAACTGCCCCAAAATTAAGTGGTTTAAAACAATTACTAGTTTATTTATCCACAGTTCTTTTTTTTTTTTTTTAAGATTTTATTTATTTATTTGAGAGGGAGAGAAAGAGAAAACACAAGAGGGGGAAAGTCAGAGGGAGAAACAGACTCCCTGCGAGTAGGGAGCCCAGCCCGATCAGGAGTCCTGAGGGCGGGACTCGATCCTGGGACTCCAGGATCGTGACCTGAGCCGAAGGCAGTTGCTTAACCAACTGAGCCACTCAGGTACCCTACCCACAGTTCTTGAGTCACATATTTGGGCTAGGCCTAGCTAGGTAATTCTAGTCTCACTGGGGGTCACTCATGTGGCTGCAATCATTTGGTGGTGCCACTGGGGCTAAGTATTCTAAGATGGCTTCTGTCACATGGCTGGCTTTTTTTTTTTTTTTTAATTTATTTGTCAGAGAGAGCACGCCCACGCGAGCACAGGCAGACAGAGTGGCAGGCAGAGGCAGAGGGAGAAGCAGGATCCCTGCCGAGTAGGGAGCCCGATGTGGGACTCGATCCCAGGATGCTGGGATCATGACCTGAGCCAAAGGCAGCCGCTTAACCAACTGAGCCACCCAGGCGTCCCTCATGGCTGGCTTTGATGGTGGCTGTTGGCTGGGCTTCCTCACTTGGCAGCAAACAAATTGCAAGACGACAGCAGAAGCTGCAAGGGTTCTTGAGGCCTAGGCATGGAAGTCACACAGTGTGGCTCCACCACATTCTGTCAGGCAAAACAGTCACAAAATCAGCCTAGATGCAATGGGAGGAAAAAGACACTGCCTCTTGATGTGAAAGGACATGTGAAGAATTTGTGGCTTTCCCCCACTCCTCCAAATATTCCATGAATGGGAAAGGGCAGAATGAGTTTAGGATGTGTAGCATCTTTGGCCCTTTCCTTGCCCTAAGTAACATTTCCTCCAAAGTTAATTATATAAGTTACTTTAATCACCTTTATTATCTGGCTCTGAACTCTCTTTCACCTAGAATGAAGACAAAGTATAAATTAAAATGGAAAACAGAAAAGCTTTACCAAGAATTAATTAACTGAATTTTGAGAACTGAATTATAAAACAGTTTTTAGAAAGAAAATTTAGTGTTTAATATTTTCATGAACTTGAACTTAATTAACAGTGGTGTGGAGAATTCCGCAGGGTCCTGATTTTAGTAATATACCAGGATTGTGTGTTATTAACACATCATTTATTAGTATTTGATTAAATACCTTGGTGTTAAATTTTTTTTAAGCATTTCAATATTCAACCATATAAAATCTTTTTTTTTCAAGATTTTGTTTTAGAGGGAAGCCTGGGTGGCTCAGTGGGTTAAAACCTCTGCCTTTGGCTCAGGTCACGATCCCAGAGTCCTGGGATCGAGCCCCGCATCGGGCTCTCTGCTCAGCAGGGAGCCTGCTTCTTCCTCTCTCTCTGCCTGCTTGTGATCTCTGTCAAATAAATAAAATCTTTTTTTTTTTAAAGATTTTATTTATTTGTCAGAGAGAGAGAGAGAGCGCAGGCAGACGGAGTGGCAGGCAGAGGCAGAGGGAGAAGCAGGCTCCCTGCCGAGCAAGGAGCCCGATGTGGGACTCGATCCCAGGACGCGGGGATCATGACCTGAGCCGAAGGCAGCCGCCTAACCAACTGAGCCACCCAGGCGTCCCATCAAATAAATAAAATCTTAAAAATATATATTTTGTTTTAGAGAGAGGAGAATGCAAGTGGGGGGGGGAGCAAGCAAATGCCCCACCGAGCATGGAGCCCAATGTGGGGCTCACAACCCCGGAAGCTTGAGCTGAGCCACAATCGAGAGTTGGGCACTTAACTGATTGAGCCACTCAGGCACCTCTAAAATCTTTTTTTCTTTCTTTAAGAGTATTTATTTATTTATTTTTCAATAGTCTCTACACCCAGTGTTGGGCTCGAGCTCATGACTCTGAGATCAAGAGTTACATACTCTTCTGACTGAGCCAGTCAAGTGCTCCAGCAACCATATAAAATTGTGACCACAGTATTGCTTTCCTAGGTTATTTATTTATTTATCCTAGGTAAATTATTTTATTCATATTCTGTACAAGTTAACATCTATAACCACCTACCTTCACCTACCTTTTAGAATAATCTGAGATCCTGAATTAGATTCTGAATTAATAGTGTTTTTACCTCTTTATTCATTATCAGCACTCAGCAGATACAAATGTGATTTCCTGAGTTATATCAGTTCTGTGGTTTGTTATTTAATTCTGCTTTCCATTCTGAAAGAGTGCTTAGCCTTTGTTCATTAATCATAGGAAACAGTTGTGCAACATGCCTTGACATTAACTTGAACATCTAAAATTAGTCCTGCTACAATCAGTGGTTGGGAACAAGGTTTCAGTAGTTGGTGGCATGTGTTAAGTAGACATTGCAAGGTTGGAAGGAACTCCCTAGAAATAAGTAAGTCACTTGCATTGTGTGTCTATGTGCATGTACCTGAATATATATGCAATTGAAATTCCATTTGTATTAAGCAGATGAACAAATTACATGTTACTACAAATGCATCATAAGCATCTTTGCTTATGCACTATGCTGTTTAATTATTTCAGAAGAAAAATATATTTGAAAACTTGGTATGCTAGAATGGATTTTTCTGCATGTTTGTTTTGTGATTTTCATTTTTTAAAGGACTAATTATACTATATTTCAAATAAATGGCTTTTTTTTCCTTTTCAGAATTTATAGAAACTTATTCACAAAAATGACATCCTGGTTGTATGAATGTCTTTGTGAAGCTGAACTTGCACAGTATTATCCTCATTTTACTGCCCTTGGCCTTCAAAAACTAGATGAATTAGCCAGGGTTACAATGAAGGACTACTCCAAATTGGGAGTCCATGACATGAATGACCGCAAACGTCTCTTCCAACTTATCAAAATCATTAAAATTATGCAGGAAGAAGATAAAGCAGTCAGTAGCCCCGAGTATCCTCTTCAGACAGACAGCTTGTGTAGTAAGCCTCGGGAATCCAGATCTGGCCCTCGCAGACAACTGCATTTTGATTCTCCTACTGACAACAAAGGCAGAACTACCAGCAACAGTGGGTTTGAAAGGCACAGTTTATCAGATTTTTCTGCAAATGAACAGAAGTCTAGTTACCTAAAAGTGCTGGATCACATGCTGCCGGATGACTCCCACTACCATACAAAAACAAGAAGTCTGAGTGCTGCAGCTGCTGGTTCCTATGTGCAAACAGAAACTAACACTTCACTTGTTTCATCAAATCACTTTTCTCCACTCCTGGGGGATTATGATAGTCCCATTATTCAAAGAGTTTCTCATGTTTCGGGGTATAACTATGGAATCCCTCATTCTTGTATCAGGTAATTATTTTTATCTTTTTTTTGGGGGGTGTGTGGGGGAGAGGGTAGCATCAGTCAAGGGCAAGCCTCTCCATGACTGAGAGCAGCTACTCCTTATTTACAGAAAATTAGAGTGAACAGTTTCTGCAACAAATAGAAGTACCTTGATGGGGGAAAGTTCGTGAGGAATTGGGGCTTTCCAGATGGGAGAAAGATGATATTGTTCATGTATATCAAACAGCTGCTACTTTCCAGGATCTGCTATTATTCATTAGCAGAACTATTTCTATTATTTATTATAGTGTAACATGATAGATCTAATGCATCCGTGAAGGTAAAATAGTTAACTAGCCTTCTGCAATGGAAAAAATGTGTGTGTGTGTGTGTGTGTGTGTGTGTGTATTCCGCAAGATTTTTTTTAAGGCTATCAAATTCACTTCAGCCAACCAGGAGACATAAAGCTTAGTTAAAAACAAAGAGCACGTAGCTGAATTGAGTAGGTCGTTCATGCAATTAGCTTACCTGTACACATTGAAATACGGTCCTCATTTTGAGTGCTTTCTTCAATTCCAGCCCTGTAAGAACATATGATTTTGGTGATTGCAAAAGAATAAGACACTTTTGATATAGTTTAGACTTGGAGAGTCAGGGTGACAGTAAGTTATTTCCGCCTAGTGCTTTAAGTTAAATGTTGAAATAAGGTCCCTAAGAGCTGAAATATTGAATAATCCCTAATTCCAGCACTGGTATAATAGAAAACATGTTCTTTTAAAAATAGCATATATTTGTTGTTTGGTTATTTTAAAGGTTATACATGATGAGTTATGGAGAAAGAAAATACATTTTTAATTTTTTTTTAAGATTTTATTTGACAGAGGAGACACAGCAAGAGAGGGAACACAAGCAGGGAGAGTGGGAGAGGGAGAAGCAATCTTCCTGGTGAGCAAGGAGCCTGACGCAGGGGTCGATCCTAGGACCCCAGGACCACGACCCAAGCTGAAGGCAGATGCTTAACTACTGAGCCACCCAGGCGCCCTGAAACAAAATACTTTTTTTTTTTTTTTAAGATTTTATTTACTTATTTGACAGACAGAGATCACAAGTAGGCAGAGAGGCAGGCAGAGAGAGAGGAAGGGAAGCAGGTTCCCTGCTAAGAGAGCCAGATGCAGGGCTCTATCCCAGTACCCAAGGATCATGACCTGAGTGGAAGGCAGAGGTATTAACCCACTGAGCTACCCAGGTGCCCCAACAAAATACATTCTTAAGCCACAGTTTTTTTAAAGGCTATTATTCATACCTTAAAACAAGGTGTATATTTAAATTTGGCCTTATATTGGCTAAGGTTTCAGAGGATTTCAAAATCAACCAGTTCTTTTATTCCCCCCCCCCAAAAAAAGACCCAGTTTTACAGGCAAAAGTACTTTTAGTAATTTGAAATACTTAATGCATTTTATAGTATTTCTGAAAACTTTATTTCGTTTGCAGATCACAAAGCATATAGGTATTCCTTTCTTTTAATTGTTAGAGAACTAGATTGTTCCATGACTATCAAAGCCAGGATTGTTGCTGTCCTATTGGTTAGCTCTGCTAAAAGAACAAATATTTTCTTGAATATTAGTCTTTTAATGAACAACACAAAAATCTAAATTGGAATTATTTATAAATATGCCACTTTGTACTATTTATTTGGACAAAGTGAATATTTTAGTTTAAATATTGCTACCTCGTTTATTTGGCACATATTAAGTACTACCTCTTCTAGGTCTGATTCTGGATGTAAAGATAATTAGGATATGTGGAGGCTCTTAGACTCTTAGGGGGAGTGAGTGGGAAGACAAACAACCATATGGTGAGATATAAGTGCTCTTATAAGAGGTTTATAGATGACAAACCCAGAGTGAAAGCTATTTCACTGAGCTTTCTCATTATGTCATTATTTTATCACTCTTCCCACTCTTTATTATAGTAAGGAAATAGAGATTTAAAAAGGACATTTTCCCCAATAACCCTCATATTATCTTCTCACCTAAATGTTTCTAAGTAGCTGTCAGGATTTCAGAACCCTGAGAAACTCCCTCACCAACTTAAGTCTTGCTGTTAGGATGTCATCTTGTCTAAAGTGCATTCTCTTTGGATGCCTCAAATCAAGTAAGGTCAAAATAAATTACTGGTCTCAGAATTTTTTAAAAAGATTTATTTATTTATTTATTTATTTGACAGAGAATGAGAAAACAAAAGCAGGGAGAGTGGCAGAAGGAGAGGGAGAAGCAGGCTCCCTGCTAGGCAGGGAGCCTGTGTGTCGTGTGTCCTGTGTCCTGGGGCTTGATCCCAGGACCCTGAGATCATGACCTGAGCCTATGGCACATCCGCAACTGACTGAACCACCCAGGCACCCCGCTCTCAGAATTTTAATAAACGCCTAATACATTTAGAGATCTTAAATAGGCCTAACTCCTGTCTTACCTCTTCATGTCAGAAAGATACAGCTTATTTCTTCTAAGGAATACTGAGCATTAATACCGTAGCCTTCTAGGGGTGGCTTAGTCCGTTAAGCTTCTGACTTGGGCTCAGGTCGTGATTTCAGGGTCCTAGGATTGAGCCCCATGTCAGGCTCCCCACTCAGCAGGAAGTCTGCTTGTCCCTCTGCCCACCCCCACTCATTCTTTCTCCCCCTTTCTCATAAATAAATAAATAAAATCTTAAAATCAAACAACCAAAAAACCCAGAGCCTTTTAGCAGAAGAACATTCATTCTTTTTTTGCCCCTCGACTTGGAAAACTACAGTCCTTTTGACCACATGACCCATCCTCAAGTCCCTAGTCACTTTTGAAAAAAACTTTTTTCTGTCATCTTTGGTTAGCTTTATATGATTAGGTTATTACTACTCCCCAATAACTAGAGATCTAGACACAGGCCCTTGTTAAAAGAATGCATTAAATTTTTTTCTTATTTTAAAAAATCGAACAGATGCAGAAGAAGGGAGAATAAAACAATGAATACCCTATATGCCCCTCATCCACTTTTAATGACTATCAGGATTTGCCACACTTAATCTCAAAATGGTACATTTCTAAAAGTCTACTGTATGTTGGTTAAAAAACAAAACAAAACATGGTGGGGCACCTGGTAGCTCAGTCAGTTAAGTGTCTACCTTTTGATCAGGGTTGTAAGATAAGTCCTGTCTTGGGCTCGGCAATGGGCGTGGAGCTTGCTTAAGATTTCTCTCTCTTCTTCTCCCCCTGCCCCTCTTAAAAAAAAGAACATGCTTTAAAAGCCTGAAGTAGTTCTTTATGGTCTATATTAATACTATTTGTTCTATACATAGAACTATAATAGAATTGTGTTTGCTCCTTTTTACTAATTTAAATCCTGGCAAAAAGTAATTTTCCAGCCAGTTGGAGGGCTCAAAATTAAAATTGATATGAAACAATTATATAGTGAAATATCCTGTGTAAAATCTATTACAAAAGCTTTTTAGGGGCTATTAATCAAATTCTCAAGTTTAAAGGAAGGGAATAATTTGTCTTGCCTAAGACATTCTTTGTATATGGATCAAAGGCATCGATCCTGGTAAACTATTTTCAAGAATCCTATGTTACTCAGGTTAAGCGGAATTTCTATATGGGCAAATGGTCAGTTAGAGATATGCATATATACCCTCTTTAGGCTCAGTAAATAAGCCTGATGAATTTCGTATCCCGACCTCAAGGAATATTTCATTAAATATTCTAGCTGTTAAGGTTGAGAAGTTCAGGGTGCCTGGGTGGCTCAGTGGGTTAAGCCACTGCCTTCGGCTCTGGTCATGATCTCAGGGTCCTGGGATCAAGCCCCACATCGGGCTCTCTGCTGGGCAGGGAGCCTGCTTCCCCCTCTCTCTCTGCCTGCCTCTCTGCCTACTTGTGATCTCTCTTTCTCTCTCTGTCAAATAAAGAAATAAAATCTTAAAAAAAAAAAAAGTTGATAAGTTCACTGAAGTCAGAGCCAGAGAAGAAATTCATCTGAGTAGAAGGGTGATAGTGGTGGGCAGCACCAGTCATTAAGTTGTCCTGGAAAGAAGAAATACAGGATTGTGTTCTAACAAACATATCAGGTGGACAAAAAGGAAGTAAGAAAGCAAGACAAAGGGAGGGGCAGAATATACTTAGGAGGAACAAAGGAAAAGTACATTGAAACCTACTACCTAATTCAAGGTATTTAGTAAACCCAGGTAGGATAAAAAAAGAGAGTGAACGGTCAAGAAAACAGTAAATGGGGGTGCCTGGGTGGCCTAGTCATTTAAATGTTTGCCTTTAGCTTGCGTCATGATCTCAGGGTCCTGGATCGAGACCTGGATCGAGACCCGCATCGGGCTCCCGGCTCAGTGGGGAGTCTGTTTCTCCCTCTCCTTCCTGCTCATGCTCTCTCTCTCTCTCTTATAAATAAATAAATAGAATCTTTTTAAAAAAATAAAGTAGTAAATGTGTAAGAATAATTGGATTGAGAGGAGAGGGGTGGTCATGACATATTGTGTCTGATTTTGAGGATTAACCAGCCTGATTTGAGGGGACATATAGAAAAACATCCACCATTAGAAATTTTTGCAAGACCACATCTGGAAGCCAAACACAAAAGCCTTAGAGCTAGAGCAACTCTTAGAGTTTGGGTTTTTTTTCCTTTGTTGTTGGCAGGACAAAGGATGGATGGATTAGGGGTAGAGACAGAAGTAATCAGGAGGATTTAGTTAATAAGAATTCTCTATGTAGCTAATATGTATAAAGTTATATATTAAAGTGTTGATACTGAGAAAGTCTTATACATAATATGTGTAACGTGTATATATGTTAAGTGTACTGTATATATAAAATAACAAAATGTGGTGATACTTTGACCTCTTAAGTAGCCTTATCCTATTATTAAGAACTAAAGCCCACTTATATATATGTATCAGACAGAACACCTCAGAGAAAGAGAATCCTTGGACTGAGATGGAGAAAATCAGAGTTTGTGTTCGAAAACGCCCTCTGGGCATGAGGGAGGTACGTCGTGGAGAAATTAATATTATTACCGTAGAAGACAAAGAAACTCTACTTGTTCATGAGAAGAAAGAAGCAGTTGACCTTACACAATATATTCTGCAGGTATAATGCTTTCCTTTGTGTTTGGAACTAATATTATCGAGTGTGTCAACTTTTTGCTTTTATTTGAATGGCAGCATACAAATTCTAAAATCCAGTTTCTGCTTTGGGTGTTGGCATTCATTCCTGATATAAATCATTAATACCCTGGGCCTTCATTTAAATAAAATACAGTGCAGTGGGGGAAACAATAACGTAATTTCTGCACTCTAGGACAATAGAATTGCATCATACATTCGCTTAACACATTTTACATGGATGAAATTATACCTCTTGGCAAAAATGGGGACTGAAAGGATAAAAAGAATGTAGTGAATTGGTGGTAGGTAGGACTTGTCACTGAGTGTATGCTCTGGAGTGATTATGAAATGATCCCACAGTCAGTCTCAATTCTTGCCTGTCTCTCACAGTGTGAACTTTTTCTTCTGAGTGTAAGTCTGGAGTTAATGATGGAGGATATGTTTTCAAGCAACAAAGTTCCAGATTGCCACTCAACTGCTTATTTTGATTTTCAGCTTTCTTTGGGCTTAAATATAACTTGATGGAAATTTAGCTCTTGAACGGGCTACTTTGTATAGGGTAGATTATAGTGCGTAAGTGTAATTCAGGGATATAATTTCACTTTTACATCTAACATATAAGGATTTAAACAAAATACTAGTAACTTAGACACATAAGAAAATGTTAATTCCCTGCCAGAAAGATCCAAAATCTCCAAGGAGAAAGAGTTTGGTATTGAAAGGAACTTATTTCAAGCAAAAGATATCCTTGCAATAACTCTTCAGTATCCTATAGAAGAAGCAGGCCCATAGATGGAAGCTACCATAATTTAGGTACTCTTATAATTATGAAGCAATTGTAAATAATCCAAAAAAGATGATAACCCACCAGATGTTAAGATTTGGGAATTCATGTCTTTCTTAATCTGAATCTGCCTCCCTAAACATATTATACTCGTACATACTATTCTCTCTCTGTTCTCTTGCCTCAAAATCCAGTGACTGGTAGAGAGAAAAAAAGTGGTGAGTAATGTGTTGTGCTAGCATTTCACCTTAGTTAGCTGAGATTTTAATCTCCTGGAATAAATATGTTAACATTTAAGTCAAATTGTTAGCACTTTCCCCCTCTTTTACAATGAATGCATTGTTCAACTTTTTCTTGGTTATCAAAATTGGGTTTCACAGCAACATTCAAAGTAATCCACTGAGCCTTTCTGTGAGCACTAAATTACTAGGTCACTGTATAAACAACCCAATCACTTTAACAGCCTTATTGACTGCTGATCAATGCACAGTCTATTAGGTCTAGGTGGGAGGTAATTATTTTGAAGATGGTCTAAATGCCAATTAGTTATGATGTTATCTAGTTCCATGTCTACTTATAACCATAGTAATAGCCCTGTCCGGTCACCATCTATCCAAGAAGTCCTTAATGATGCTTCTGTCACAGTAATTCCCTCAAGGAAGCATTGTCTTATCTTTTGTATTTTTCCATTATCCCAAAACACAATAACCTTACTTCTTTGTCATTCCCATTGGTCAATACATATTGAACACCCATAGTTTTCATAGCACTTTCTCTGCAGTTTGAACTTTGGACCTTTGCTCTCATAGGTCAGAGTCCTTACCTATCAATGCCATAATACAAGTGCTGAGAGGAATTTTACCCCCTTTTCTTAAGTAGAAAGAAAAAGGAGATTCATAGCAAACCTGGAAAATAAATATTGGTCCGAAATTCTTTGGGCTTTAATTTTTAAACTTCTTCAATAATTAAAACACTAGGTATATATATCCATTTAATTAAATATCCTATCCTTTCAGATCTTCTTTTGTTACTTTACATGCAGTGTGCTTTCCTACTTACCATTAAATTTTGTGTCAATATGTGAAAAGACAAGGAAACAAATTTGTGTATATTTCATTCCAGCTTTTTTTGTTATTGTTGTTAAAGATTTTATTTGTTTATTTGACAGAGAGACACAGTGAGAGAGGGAACACAAGCAGGGGGAGTGGGAGAGGAAGAAGCAGGCTTCCCACTGAGCAGTCACCCCAATTTGGGGCTTGATCCCAGGACCCCAGGATCATGATCTGAGCTGCAGGCAGTTGCTTAACGACTGAGCCACCCAGGGGCTCCCATTCCAGCTTCTTAAATAAAGAAATATATATAGAGGGGCTAATAATACATTATATGTAAATTTAAAATTTTTTTAAAAGATATAGATATAGAAAAAAGATAGTACTGAAATATATCAAAAAGTCAACAGTGGCTATCTCTGGGTAGTAAGATTTATAAATAATTTTATTTTCTTCTTCCTTGTTTTCCATGTTTTTAAATTTTTCTGTAATCAGCATATTACTTTTATATAAAAAGTAAAAACTGGGGCACCTGGGTGGCTCAGTGGGTTAAAGCCTCTGCCTTCAGCTCAGGTCGTGATCCCAGTGTTCTGGGATTGAGCCCCGCATCAGGCTCTCTGCTCAGCGGGGAGCCTGCTTCCTCTTCTCTCTCTCTCTCTCTCTCTCTGCCTGCCTCTCTGCCTATTTGTGATCTCTGTCAAATAAATAAATACAATCTTTAAAAAAAAGTAAAAACTTTTGAGTAAGATGGATTCACCTATTTCAAAATCAAAACATACAAAATGGTATGCAGAGAGGTGCCTGGGTGGCTCAGTAGGTTAAGCATCTGCCTTTGGCTCAGGTCATGATCCCAGAGCCCCATATCGGGCTCCCTGCTCAGCCTCAGCAGGGAGCCTGCTTCTCCCTCTCCCTCTTCCTGCCATTCCCCCTGCTTGTACTCTCTCTCTCTGTCAAATAAATAAAATCTTAAAAAAAAAATTTTTTTTAAAGTGTATGCAGTGAAGCATCCTGCTAATTGTATTTCCTCCTTGAAGGCAACCACTATTACCTGTTCTAAGTCTATCTTTCCAGAGCTATTCTATAAATATGGATTACTTTTATAATCTGAAAAAACTTATTTAAAAAATAAATTGTGAAACTCTGATCATTACAGGGCTAAAGTATATTAATACAACCTAATTGATAAAGTATGATCAAATGAAATATATGCAATGCAAAGGACTTTATGTAATGTATATATATGTATAATTAGATATCTTGTGCTAGCATTTATTATACTTATGTAATATATGTTAATTATAATAATCTTGCATATTCACATATCTTTTATTTAGGATATTTACAGAAGTATTGGGAGAATCAGTACATAAATCTATTGGAAGGAAAGATACTAATGCCTTTAATCAGTAAGCGTTTTTAAGGTGTTTACTCAAGAGGTAAAGTTATTCATAGGTACTCATAGAAAAAGAGAAAAAGAGAAAGAATAGCCATATACTCAATGAAGTAAAAGAAAAATTTAAAAAATGTTTTAAATTCCCACATTTACTTGTGTTCACTTTTTCTTATTTTCCTGAGAAATGCCAAAAAATATATTAAAAAATATATTTTACTTTTAATTATTGCCATTTTCAAGTTTATTCAAAAGTACAATGAACCCCTATGTACCTACCACCCAGATTCAACAGTTAAAAACATTTTATTAAAATCCTATCACATATTTCATACCCCTAAAAGCTCACAGTCTGTTTATTGTGCTGCACATATTGATTTTTTCTAGCTTTTGGTGATATTTTCTAACTGATAAATTGAACTTTGTGGCCCCAGTTTCTGCTAAGGTGACCTAACAAATTTCTAATGTAATGTAATGGTACACAATACAGAATCAAACCTGGGTAGAATGACCCATGCAATAAATTGGCCCAAATTCACTT
Organism: Mellivora capensis; assembly: GCA_004024625.1. NCBI lineage: Eukaryota > Metazoa > Chordata > Mammalia > Carnivora > Mustelidae > Mellivora > Mellivora capensis. The sequence goes on from PISX010006092.1 coordinate 25,004, forward strand.
TGCTAGATTTTCTCTTAACTGGGTATTTAGAGCAGGCCCAAGAGGTAGCAGAAGAAAAGATCTCTTGTCTCATTCATTGTATATGGACTGCCATTATTATGCTACAGTCAGGCTTGAAATTAGGATTTTTACTTAGAGATAGTTGGCTGCCAGTAGCCTCTAAGTTATGCAAATGATTATGTCTGCTGAATTAATGCTTTTCCAGACCTAGTTTAATAGGGTCTTCTATCTTTTTCCAGGTTATCATGATTTTTCATTTGGGGATCACCTTGGACTACTTTCTGTCCCCATTGAGTCATATCCAGGCAGTTGCCAAATTTTTCATGCCTCCATCTCCTCTTATTTTCATTGTCATCATGGAATTTAGACCCTTCTTAACTCACCACTGGATTACCAGTGTCCCTTTTCTTAGTCCATTCACATTGATTGTGAAGCCAGATTAATCTTCCAGTAAAATGGCTCAGATCATCCCTTTCCTTTGCAAAGTTTTTTTATTGTCTTCCCACTATTTGCTAAATTAAATATGAACATTCCATCCTTAAGGCTAGTGTCCCAATACCCATGCAGCATAGTCCTAACTCATTATTCTAGCCTTCTGTTTCACCTTTCTACCTACCAAGATCCTATGTTTCAACCACACTCAATCTTCTCTGTTTCCTAAATGTTCCTTGTGGTTCCCTGATTTGACTGTTGCTCACGTTTTCCTTGTGCTTAGAGTAACTTCCCTGCCTCCAACTCTAACTCTTAAATTCCTCGTTTTCCCCTATGGCCCTTTCTATGTGCAGTCTTTTTCATAATGTCTTTTCCAATCAGAAGGAATATGTTTTCCCCTTGAATTCCACATGTACTTTATTGCTCAAATTTTTTCTAGCTTAGAATCATTTGTATACTTGTCTGGATTCACATCTTTAGGTGGTGGGATGGGGTAGTAATATCTTTGGGCCCTTTGAAGTGCCTCCTGCAGTTATATACATTACCAACTGAGCAATAAATGTTCATGGAGTTAAAAGCTCAGCTATGGGGGCGCATAGGTGGTTCAGTTGGTTTAGCAAGCATTTGCGTTTGGCTCAGGTCATGATCTCCAGGTTCCTGGGATTGAGCCCCGTGTTGGGCTTCCAGCTCAGTGGCGAGTCTGCTTCTCCCTCTACCCTCTATCCCCTCTACCTCATGTTCTCTTTGTCTGTCAAATAAATAAAATCTTTTAAAAAGGTGGATGCCTGGGTGGCTCAGTGGGTTAAAGCCTCTGCTTTTGGCTCAGGTCATGATCCCAGGGTTCTGGGATCGAGCCCCGCATCAGGCTCTCTGCTCAGCAGGGAGCCTACTTCCACCTCTCTCTCTCTGCCTGCCTCTCTGCCTACCTGTGTTCTCTCTTTGTGTGTCAAATAAATAAATAAAATGTTTAAAAAAATCTTTTAAAAAGGAAAGAAAAGCTCAGCTATGTAACCTATGAAATGGAAGTCTTCCCCTGGAATTCCCTCAAATTTCAAATATGCTGGCCCTGGCTGGGCTATGAGGATAATCCCTACAGAATTCATTTCTTCTGGACCTAAGGAGGATTGGCTCACTCTTGTACTTATCAGTTTACAAAACAAAAGTTGTGTGCTTTAGTTTTTATATTATAAGAACATGTCTACAGAGATCTTCAAGTAGAAGGCGGCCCTGTCATTTGACAGTTATTGCTTATTTATCTCTTGTTTGTCCTAGTCAGTTAATTAGTTAAAAAAACATACTTGCACCTTTATTATGCATTAACTAGAATAGTGGTGAAGAAAATCCAGAAAATGTCTCTTTCTATAAAAATCACATTTCTTTTTCAGCATGTTTTTTATTTTGATGAAGTCTTTGGTGAAGCATGCACCAATCAGGATGTATACATGAAGACTACTCACCCACTCATTCAGCATATTTTCAATGGGTATGATAGTCATTATTTGCTTCTCTTGCTTCATACTGTTTTCCATAACAAATTTCTCTATAAGTATCATTTATGTTTTTCAGTTTTTTAATTAGACATGAATTTGTGTTTTAATCTGATGAATTTAGACTCTTCTAAAGAGTGCATTATCTCTATAGGATTTACTGAGCATTCAGAAAGTTCCAGCAAAAATGTAAGTTGTCAACAATATAATTTCATCAAAGCCCTCAGAATAAAAAGGTTTAAGTGGTTTAGTTTGAACTTTTGATAATAGGAATCATGTATTCTGGCTATAGTTCAGTTGCGTTTTTCATTGGCGTGGGATAGGTAAGTGACTATCATCTGTTTTTTTATACATGTATTTTTAAAATTTTGAAATAATTATTCACACTTAATAAACATAGGCACCCCTAGGGAGTACTTTTTAAGAGAGCAAGTTTCTAAAGTTTGAATTTGAATGTTAAAACAGTACCAATTAAAAAATAAAAGGTGGGGGCGTCTGGGTGGCTCAGTGGGTTAAAGCCTCTGCTTTCGGCTCAGGTCATGATCCCAGGGTCCTGGGATCAAGCTCCACATCGGGTTCTCTGCTCAGCGGGAAGCCTGCTTCCCTCTCTCTCTCTCTCTCTCTGCCTGCCTCTCTGCCTACTTGTGATCTCTGTCAGACAAATAAATAAAATCTTTAAAAAAATAAAAGGTACAAGGGCACCTGGGTGGTTCAGTCACTTGAGCTTCGGACACTTGATTTTGCCTCAGGTCATGCTCTCAGTGTGGTGAGATTGAGCTCCCCATGGGAGTCTGCTTGAGATTCTCTTTCTCTCCCTTCCCCTCTGCTTTCCGCCTCCACCTCCCCACCCCGCTCATGCACACATGCCCGTGTGCTCGCTTTCTCTCTCTAAAATAAATAGATAAATCTCGGGGTGCCTGGGTGGCTCAGTGGGTTAAAGCCTCTGCCTTCGGCTCAGGTCATGATCCCAGGGTTCTGGGATCGAGCCCCGCATCGGGCTCCCTGCTTCGTGGGGAGCCTGCTTCCTCCTCTCTCTCTGCCTGCCTCTCTGCCTACTTGTGATCTCTGTCTGTCAAATAAATAAATAAAATCTTTAAAAAAAAATAAATCTTAAAAAAAGAGGTACAAGTTAAATGCATCCATTCTACAAAGGGTAATAAGAGATTTTTCATACCTATATTTGTTGTTTTTCAAAAAGCTCATCACTAAAATGTTCAGAAGATGGGGGACCTGGCTCGGCTCAGTTGGTTAAACTCTTGATTTCTGCTCAGGTTATGATCTCTCAGTTGTGAGATCAAGTCCCGCGTTGGGCTCTGCACTGGGTATGGAGCCTTTTTGGGATTCTCATTTTCTCTCTCCCCCTACCCCACTCGCATTTTCTTTTGTCTTTCTCTCTCTGTCAAAAAAAAAAATTTTTTTTTTTTTTTCAGAAGATAAGGTTGATATTATTCTTTAGTCTCATTCTGCTACATCTTTAGTGTGTTCACATTTTCCTCCTCTAATCCTTTTCCTCACTGTGCCTCTGCCCATGCGTTCAAGCGCCTGCACAGCCAGGAGCCTAGATTTAAAAGACAACAAGTAAATGGTCTCTGCTTATGCAGCTTAGATCTAGTTAGCTACCATCTCTTTCTTCTCACACTTCGATGATTCCTTTGCTGTTGTCCTCTAACTTATTCCTTGATTTCTTTCTGGCTTCGGGCTCCTTTCTTCATGTTCATCTCTCTGCCCCCCTCCAGTATCCCCCCACCTCTGTGTCTGTACATAGACTTTTCTTCTTGGTGCAAGTAGCCACTTTTTTTTTTTTTTTAAGATTTTATTTATTTATTTGACAGACAGAGATCACAAGTAGGCAGAGAGGCAGGGAGAGGGAGAAGCAGGCTCCCTGCTGAGCAGAGAGCCCGATGCGGCCCTCGATCCCAGGACCCTGAGACCATGACCCGAGCCGAAGGCAGAGGTTCAACCTACTGAGCCACCCAGGCACCCCATAAACTTACTTAATTTTTATGAGTAGTCAGTACCACCCTGTTCATCATATGGTCTTCCATTGTTTATTATATTTATTTTAATTCTCTTTTACTTCTTTCATCAAAATTACCTTTTAGGATTAAGGCAAAAATCATCTTCTCCAGAATTCTGTAGGGCATGGAGTCCTTATCTTATGGTATAACCAGTTCCATTAAAAAAATTCCTATTAAAAAACTCATGTACTGCTTTGAGAATATTTTTTCTTCTTCCTTTGTTTTTATAATGTAAACCCCTCCTCTCCTTAAAGGATCGTATGCTTATAGCTGAATTTTATCAGCTATAAACAGGATTCTGTTTCTGAGTTTTGTCATGAAATATCTATGTGTATATTAGCATTTTCCTTAGTATATGTGTTATACAAATGACTTTTTCCCCTAGAGGCAATGCCACTTGCTTCGCATATGGACAGACAGGTGCTGGGAAGACCTATACCATGATAGGAACTCAGCAGAAACCAGGACTCTATGCTCTGGCTGCCAAAGACATCTTCAGGCAACTAGAAGTGTCCCAGCCGAGAAGGCATCTCTTCGTGTGGATCAGCTTCTATGAAATCTACTGTGGACAACTTTATGACCTCTTAAATAGAAGGAAAAGGTACTGATTATGAGTGGGAAACTATATATTTGTGGATCATTGTTTTAGGCCAGAGTCCCACAGAATCACTGACTCATGGGATTTGATGCGAGGCTTTGTTATATTAGTGCCTTTTTGTGAATCCTCTCCTGAATCCGATAAATATTTTTTAAACTGCCAGTTCACCTAGAAAGAAAAATGTAAATTATCCTTCCATTAGTATTTTTTAAAGTGATCAATATCCTAATGTTTATCACAAGACTATCCCTTTTATTTTGGTCTATGAAAAAGGTCATGATTTCAGGAAGTCCAGATATCAACATGTACTTAAATTCCTTCCTGTTCTTTTGACCTATTATTACACTGGAAGAACTATAAATAATGTTTCCTGCTTTCTTATTTTTTTTTCTTTCAATAATCTTAGGGTAAGCTTAATGATAGTTTTCTGAAATCAGTAAAAAGAAGTCTCTCTTCTTCACATTAGACTTTTAGCTCTTGTAAGTCTTAAGCTGTTGCCCTTGCAACATAACACAGTAATTTAGAAATGGATTCATCAACTGACTTTAAATCCCTATTGTATTTTTCTGGCATAAAGTTTGTTTAGGTTGAAATAGATGTCTTTAATTGAGCAAGAAGCAGTGAAGTTTTGAAGGTAGCAACTGACTGGGAGAAGGAGCGATGGAATAGGGGAGGTGGAAGGATAAAAGGGTATCATAATAGAATTAACCAGACCTGGGAGCAGCCACACCAAATGGAGAGAGTTAAGGCTAAACACAGTGGAAGGCTGGGGAAGCCAAATCAATTGCAGAAACTAGCCTCCAGCAAAGGTATCCTACCCCCTACAGAGTTGTCCAAAAGGATGTGCAAATTCTGCGTGCTTCAGGCAAGCATTGGAATGGGGGCTGGGGATAGACAGGCAGCAGAGTTCAGTAGGGAGAGCATGTTAGGGCAGGCCCCCATGGTAGAGGGGCACTAGGATATTGAATTGGGAAACTGGAGAAGCCAGCAACTAGGCCTGGGCAGACCACCATCTGTGGACTATTTCAAAGAAAAGGGGACCTTTGGGTATGCCACAGTTCAGAGAATGTACAGGTGTTCAGGGTTCAGTCCTGACATGGCAACTGCCAAATAAGGGAGGGTTCCACTCTGGGTTTGCTTTGGAGAAGAGTTGCTTTTCTTTTCTACCCTCTCTGTTGGTTTTTTTTTTTTTTTTTTTTTTTTTTTTTTTTCCTAATTTATTTGTCAGCGAGAGAGAGAGAGAGCGAGCACAGGCAGACAGAGTGGCAGGCAGAGGCAGAGGGAGAAGCAGGCTCCCTGCTGAGCAAGGAGCCCAATACGGGACTCCATCCCAGGACACTGGGATCATGACCTGAGCCGAAGGCAGCCGCTTAACTAACTGAGCCACCCAGGCGTCCCCTCTCTGTTGGTTTTGACGCCTCAGGTTAGCTCAATCACAGCGGCTCTTTCAAGCCCCAGCACTCTTACTTAGGAGTCCTTTCCAGTCAAAATGTAGCCGGGCAAGGTGAATGCTAGAGCATCTGGCTCTGGGGCTCCCAAACGGACAAGTTCAACCACCAGCCACTGATGACATCCAAAAGCAGAAAACTGAGTGGTGGTGAAACAAGAAAGGAATTTATTTCAGTGAGGCCAACACCAAGAAGACATCTGACTACTAACATTTCAGAGACTGCCTCCAACATGCCAAAAATACTGCTCCTAGGGTTTTGATGTTGTTGTCATTGTTGTTGTTTTTTGTTTTCTTAAAGATTTTATTTATTTATTTGAGAGAGAAAGAGCACAAATGAGGGGAAGGGGCAGAGGGAGAGGGAGAAGAAGATTCTTCGCTGAGCTGGGAGCCTGATGCAGAGACTGGCTCCATCCCAGGACCCTGAGATTATGAACTGAGCCAAAAGCAGCTGCTTAATCCAACCGACTGAGCGCCCCCAGTCCGCCCCCCCCCACACCTTTTTTTAACTTCTAGGTTTATATAAGGAAAATATAGGACAAAAGTTGGTGGGTACAAGCAGGTGGGTTGTGAAGGTCCAGTTGATCATTGTATTGGGTCAATCATGGGTGGGGTCTTGCTGGCTCAGGGCAGTCCTTATTGGTTGAGGGGATAGTGGGGGTAGTTTGGGTTCCCTTATGGGGATGCTGTGCCTGTAGGGTCTTTTAGTGAAGAGATAAGCTGGAAAGAACTTAATCAGTTAGGAAGTTAGAGGTCAAAATGGAGGTAATTGAAATCCTCTTTGTTTAAAGAATGGTTGGCAGGAGAATAAAAGCTGTTGTGCTCTGTGTGTGTGTGTGTCTATCCGTCTGTGTGTTAGTTTGGGTGAAGGGACAGTCAGGATATCTAGTCAGCTATTTCTGAGTACAGTTCTTTAATGAATTACTCAGATATACTGCCCTAGATATACTGCCCTGTATATTTGCATTCTTTAATTGTAGCCAAGGGGATGGGATGTGTTAACTCCTGGCTTTGAAGTTTCTTTTTAGGACTCACTAGGGAAGATCCACACTTACTCTGTAAGTGTCTTGAGCTGTGGGTTTTTCTTTTTGTTTTTATATCTCTGGTTAATTGGCTAATACCTCTTTTGCCTGTCTTCCTGGGACTTCTGAAATCTCCTGTTTCACTGATGGCATCCTTTCTTTTTATTTAGAGTTGTTATGCTTTATCCTCTTTATCTTTTATTTTTTAATAAATTATATTTCCTAAAAGTAATAGCAAGATTTGACAAAGGTGAACAGAAACATATATGCTCAGTGCACCTCTTCTTTTTTAAATTTAATTTAATTTTATTTTTTGACAGAGAGAGAGAGTACAAGCAGGGGGAGTGGCAGGGAGAAGCAGAATTAGGCTTCCACTGAGCAGAGAGCCCAACATGGGGCTTGATCCCAGGACTCTGGGATCATGACCTTAGCCAAAGGCAGATGCTTAACCAGCTGATTCACCCAGGTGCTCCCTCAGACCATCTCTTAAGCTAGAAACCAAAGCTTATGATCTTCAAATTAACTCTTTTTTTTTTAAAGATCTAATTGGTTTTACTAAATAATTCATGAATCAGGCATCATTCCATCTAGCAAGTAGAGGGGACGTCCAAGGAATTATACAAAATGGAAAGGAGGGTTGACCAAGAAAGTAGCAAAAGAAAAGATGGTTCCGGGCAAGATCACCTTCCTTTGTGGGGAAGGGAAGGGGGTCTTATTACGTGAATTATCTCATTTCCCTTTAGGGGGGGATAGAGAGGACCCATGTGACAGATTACCTCAATGGTGTTTATCAGAAAATTTCTACTGATGGGTTTAAGACACATTTCTGGGGGAGGTTGAAACTGCAATTATGTAAGGTATGAAGTCCCAAATTAACTCATAAAAGTAGAGGTTAAATTGTTTTTATACCCCTGCATAAAAAGTGATAGAAATATATTTCTTGCTTATAAGATTTAAAAATCTAACAGTACATTTTGGGCTGTCCATTAGGAACTTTTCTGGGGTGAGCTCAGGGTGTAGGGCCTAAAAAGTATGTTCAGGAATGACATGAGGACTCTGAAAGCTAGAGCCTTCTTTTATTCCAGAAGCCTGACTGTTCCAATAGTTGTTTTCTGATAGGTCACAGGGATTGGTGAAGCTGTTTTCCTCCAGTCCTTCTGTAAAAATTTGGAATCTTGGGGTGAAACCTAAACTAAGAAAAAAAAGGTACCTGAGTAGCTCAGTTGGTTAGTCCGACTCTTGCTTTCTGCTCAGGTCATGATCTCAGGGTCGTGGCAATGACCCCTGCATCAGGCTCCCCACTCAGAGTTTGCTTGTCCCTCTCTCTCTTGTCTTTCCCCACATCCCTCTCTCTCTCAAATAAATGAATATATCTTTAAAAATTAAAAAAAAAATTTTTAATTTTTCATTTAAAAAAAAGAAAAATCATTTTTTTCTTTGGCTATAAAGTGGAATTCCATTTTTTTGTGTGTGTGTGGAATTCCATTCTTAACCTCAATCACTATCTTATTAAGGGAGAAAAAATAATCTTAGAGTCTTTAGTAGATTTAATATGTGCCCCTTGATATATCTGATTTAGTGATGATGATAGACTATAACCTTACACATAGGCCTGAAAAATTCAGTTACAGCACCAGATCTCCCTTTCTCCCTTGGAAGATGTATCAAGACTCCTTAAGTTAGAAATAAAGTAGAATCCCATATATACTGGCTTAAGCTATTCAGGGAAGTCTTTTGCTCAAATAATTAGAATGCCGAGAGGAGAATCAGACCATAGGACCTGTTTATTCTAGGAACTCAGGAATGTTATAAGAACCCAATTTCTTTGCTCAGCTCTGCCTTCTATGATATTAGCTTCCAAAACTGGTTCTCTGGGGGATAAAGAATGGCTGGCACTGCTCCCAGGACTACATATACTTTCACTTCCAGAAAGAAAGAGCAGTAGCATCTCACTCCCAGGCACCTAACAACCAGAAACTAGGCCTTTATTTTGATTGGACCAGCAGAGATCCCATATCCAGTCCTGAGCCAATCACTGAAGCCACGAATATACCCTCCACTGATTTGGTATAGGTCTGAATCATATGTTCATTCTTTTCATTGTAGCCAAAGATCCTGACTTGTTTACAGCAGTTAAGGACCATCTCTGAAGCCCAGGACTGAGGTCAAGGGGGTGTGGGAGTTGGCGGGAGGATACATATCAATCTCACTCAAATAACAGAACTGCTCCCTAATAGGAGAATAATGGAATGTTTTCTGGGGAGGCAAGAACAAAGTTCATCATAGCAGGTCTGCCATACCAACTATGTTCTTGTATCTGCAGGCTCTTTGCAAGAGAAGATAGCAAGCACGTGGTACAGATAGTGGGACTGCAAGAGCTTCAGGTGGATAGTATGGAGCTCCTCTTAGAGGTAACTCTTCTTTCCTTACTACCTACCCCAGACACACACACAGTAGCCTAAGTACAGGGAAAGAATTCATTTTGCTATTTAGCAAATATAATAGACTCAGATTTAGCTAAACAGCCATGACAAGCATGCCACTTCAACATTTGTAAAATGTGAGTCCTCTGAGAGGATAGCTCCCTTCTCTACAGGGCTGTGGTCTCAGTGCTGTGGAGCATGGGGAGAACCTAATGCATAACCAGGGTAATTTTGTGCTAGTTTCACAGGCTGCTAATGTATAGATTTCTATGGTAGTAGGAAAAGCTGCTGGAGACAAATAGCTTTACTTTAAGTAAAAATTGTAACAGGTAAGGGGGGTTCCTGACCGGCTCAGTCAGTAGAGAATGTGGCTCTTGATCTCAGGGTTGTGAGTTTAAGCCCATTTTAGGTGCAGAGATTACTTTAAAAAAAATTTTTTTTTAAATAGGTAATACTTTCACCTGGGTTCAAAAATTCAAGAGATACAGGGGTGCCTGGGTAGCTCATTCCATTGAGCATCTGACTCAGCCACTCAGGTCATGATCTCAGGAGCATGAGATCAAGCCCCAGGCTGGGCTCCATGCTCAGCATGGAATCTGCCTGTTCCTCCCCCTGCTGGTTCTCGTTCTCTAAAATAAATAAATAAATAAATAAATAAATAAATATCTTTGGGGGGAAAAGTTCAAGAGTTAAAATGAAAATATTCCTTCCATTCTCTTTTCAAACTGAAGCGACTAATTTTAAGGTGGTTTTTTTTTTTATATATATATCCTTCCAAAGGTTTTTTTTTTAAAGGTATTTTTAAATCTTCTATTAAAAGTTATCTTTTGGGGTGCCTGGGTGTCTCAGTCAGTTAAGCATCTGCCTTCAGCTCAGGTCATGATGCTGGAGTCCTAGAATCAGTCCCGCATCAGGCTTCTTGTTCAGCATGGAATCTGCTTCTCACTCTCCCACTCCTTCTGTGCTCGCTTTCTCTCAAATGAATAAATAAAAATATTAAATAAATAAATGTTATCTTTTAACACTTGTTCATTATTAGATATAAACCTTACAAAAATACTAAGAAGATAGAAAAATAAAGGCCACCTCCAACTTACTATATATAATTCCCTATTCCCCACTGAGATATCTACTGTTAACAGTTTAAAATATCAAAACAAAACAAAATACCACACAGTTTAAAATACTTAAATTTTTTCCTGTATTGGGAATTTATTAATTTATGTACAAATATATTTTTGGTGACTCTTCCTTTAATGCAGTGGTCCTCAACCCTAGCTTTACATTGTGTCATTAGGGAGCTTTTTTCCCTTCAGGTAAAAAAAAGTGGTTTAACCATTTTTATTGTGAAAAATAGCACTCTACAGTAAAATGCTTAAAGCCTAAATGTGTTTAATATAAAGAAACAAACCTTTTCTTTTTTTTTTTTTTTAAGATCTTACTCATTTATTTGAGAGACAGAGATAGTGAGCCAGGAGAAGAGGGAGAAGCAGAGGAGTCTGAGGCAGAGCTCGATCCCAGGACCCTGGGATAGAGTCCTGCATCGGGCTCCCTACCCAGTGGGTAGTCTGCTTCTCCCTCTCCTTCTGCCCCTTTCTTTCCTCGTTCTCTCTCTCTCTCAAATAAATAAATTCTTTTTTAAAAAAAGAACATTTTAGCACCCCACAAACCCCTGTACAAATTTCCAGTCACAGTCCCCTATAATCCTGACATTTATGCTGATGACTTTTTTTTTTTTTTTTAAGATTTATTCATTTAGGTGCGCCTGGGTGGCTCAGTGGGATCGAGCCCTGCATCGGGCTCCCTGCTCAGCAGAGAGCCCTCTCTCTCCCTCTGTCTGTCACTCTGCTTACTATCTCTCTGTCAAATAAATCTTAAAAAAAAAAAGAAAAAGATTTATTCATTTATTTTTAGAGAGCTAAAGAAAGCACAAACACATACAGGATGAGGGGCAGAAAGAGAGAGAAAATCTCAAGCGGCTTCCCACTGAGGGCAGAACCTGACTCAGGGCTCTATCCCAGGACCCTGAGATCTTGACCTGAGCTGAAACCAAGAGTAGGCCGCTTAACCAACTGAGTTACCCAGGCCTCTTACGCTAATCACTTTCTTGTTCTTTGTTATATTTTGCCACTTATATATCCATCCATTAATTATGTAACTTTGTTTTTGCCTGTTTTTAAACTTCATATGAATAGAATCACACTGAATTTTTTAGTGTCTTCTTTTGCTCAACATTATGCTTTAGAGTTCCAGCTGTGTTTTTGCATATGGATGTAATTTCGTTTTTATTTGCTGGATAGTATTCAGTCATATGAGTATACCACAGTCTAACCATTCTGTTAATGGATAGTTGGGATTCTTTTGGGGTACTTTTCTGCATATTGTAACTGTGAATATCCTTTCACATGTATTCCAGTATATAGCATATGAGTTCTCTAGGATATATATCTAGTTGTGAAGTGGTTGGGTCAGAAGACATGCATATCTTCACTTCACTAGATGATACAACTCCTTTCCAAAGTTATGTACACTCCCACAAGCAGTGTGTGAGCAATCCCGTTGTTCTTTAACCTTGCCAACACTTCCTGTTAACTTTTAAATTTTTGCCAGTCTGGAATTGGTTAATTATATCTCATTGTGGTTTTAATCTGCATTTTGCTGATTGAGAATTAAACTGAATAGCTTTTCATATATTTTTTAAAGATTTTATTTATTTGACACAGATCACAAGTAGGCAGAGAGGCAGGCAGAGAGAGAGGTGGAAGCAGGCTCCCCGCTGAGCAGAGATCCCAATGCAGGGCTTGATCCCAGGACCCTGAGACCACCACCTGAGCTGAAGGCAGAGGCTTAACCCACTGAGCCACCCAGGTGCCCCACTTTTCATTTTTTTTTTAATTTTAAGATTTGATTTTTCAGTAATCGCTATATCCAATATGGGACTCAAACTCACAACCCTGAGATCAAGAGTCATATACTCTACTGACTAAGCCAGCCAGGCACCCCACTTTTTATATTTTTAATTTATCTTACGAGTTTCATCTCTTGGGAATGCCAGTTAGGGTCTTTCCCTCCTTTTTGGGTTGTCTTTTTCTTCCTCATTTGTATATTCTGGATGTGAGTCATTTGTCAGGTGTTTGTGGGTTTGTTTGTTTTTTTAAGATACTATTATTTATTTGACAGAGAGAGAGAATGACCACAAGAGAGGGAACACAAGCAGGGGAAGTGGGAGAGGGAGAAGTAGGCTTCCTGCCGAGCAGGGCGCCCAATGCTGGGCTCGATCCCAGAACTCTGGGATCATGACCTGAGCCGAGGGCAGGCACTTCATGACGGAGCCACCCAGGCACCCCTCATTTGTCAGTTATTTGTGTCATAAGCATGTTGTCTCATTCTGTGGCTTGTGTTTCTAATTTCATCACAGTGTATTTTTAATGCTTGCTTGAGTCCCTCTGAGGTCAGTTAAATCAGAATCTCTTGGGATTAGGCCCAAATGTAGATATTATTTTAAACTGAAATACAGGTCACATACCACAAAATTCGCCATTTTAAAGTGTATGCATCAGTTTTTTAATATATATTTGTGTGTGTGTACATACATTTTTTTTATTATTATTATTATGTTTTTGGAGAGAGAAAGAGTATGCAAGCATGCATGAGGGTGGGCCAAAATCAAGAGTTGGATGCTTAACCGACTGATCCACTCAGGCACCCTACATATCTTACTAAGTTTTAATCTAAATATCATAATAATCACCCTCGTAAAAATATACAATTTAGTGATATTTACAGAATATTCAAAGTGTTGTGCAGCCATCATCACTATCTAATTCCAGAACATTTTCATCACCTCAAAGTGAAACCCTGTACCATTTGGCAGTTACTCTCTATTTCCTCTGCCTCCAGGCCTGGAAACCACTAATATCTGTCTTGATGGAGTTGTCTATTTTGGCCATATCATATAAGTGGAATCATACAGTAGGCAACCTTTTGTTTCTGGCTTCTTTCATTTAGCATATTTTCAAAGTTCATCCATGTTGTAGCATATATAAGTACTTCATTTTTATGGCCAAGTAATATTCTATTATGGATATATTATTAATTTTTGTTCATCAATTCATCAGTTGATAGACACATAGGTTGTTTTCACTTTTACAGAAACCAGTATTATGAATGATACTGCTATGAACATTCACATACAAGTTTTTGTGTAGACCTATGTCTTCCATTTTCTTGAGTCTATGCCTGGGAGTGGAATTACTGGGTCATACTTTTTGAGGAACTGCCAAACTGTTTTCCAAAGTGGCTGTACCATTTTATAGTCCCACCCACAATGCACGAAGGTAGATGTTATTTTAAGAGCTCATCAGGTGATTCTAACCTGCAGCCCGCAGCCATTATAGTCATTCTTTTATTATATCCAGCAAGCCTGGCCTGAGTGAGAGAGAGAAAGAAGGCCAGAAGGACAAGCTGGGTCCTTGGCAAAACCTACCTTTAAAACAGCTTCACAATACACCCTTCTTGGTACTTGGGTATTAAAATGGCAGGGTGACCCACCATTGAGGACTTTTTCTAACAGTCTAACTAGTTTCCTTTTGCTAGGACAAATAGATAAATTTTGCTTATATTTGCCTCTTATTTGTGTGATTATATCTTACTCCTGAGTCCTGGGACCTAAAACCCGAGGATAGCATATGAGTGTGGCTATTTTAGAGTTACCTAAGAACCAAGAGCCCTTTTCTATCAGTTTTAAAAACAAAAGTTTGTGAGATGTGGTGAAAGGGCTTCCCTGATACTGACCATCCTTAATCTGTCCAGAGCTCCCTCCATTGTGGAGTCCTAAGGAAATTGTTTCTCATACTCCTGTTTGCTATCATCCTCTTGCCCGCCCCCTTCTCCAGACATTCCTTCATTTGGCAGGGAGTTGCAGAAGAGTTGAATGGAACTCTTCCATTCCAACTGAATGGAAAAGGAGCAAATGTTGGGAGGAATTTCCTTTTCTGTAGCTATGGGCCATCACTGTGTCAATGGGCAGTCTGGTGTCAGATCACCTCCTCTACCCTGGAAGAGTTTTATGCACTGCTCTGTCCCGAGTTATCTTTCCTGAGAAGAGCAGAAAGAAGTTTCTTGTTAGTCAATGTGTTATCTCATTGCCATTGATACTCTGTAATATATATGACAGTGTGCAAGAAAGCCAGCTGAGATCAAGGTGGAAAGTTGATATAAATTATGGATACCCTCATAAACATTTGACTCGAAACAACAGCACTTGCTAACTCAGGTCTCACACTTTCTCAGGTGTCACTGTTCATGCTCACTCAGGTATCACCCGTGTGTTTGCTCAAGTGTCATGATCCAGTGTCATCTTTGAGTGTCACCCTCACAGATCACCCTCAGGTTCACTCAGGCATGGCCACTTGTTGTCTGCCTGCACAACTAGCAGCCTCATTTTTTATGGGGTTTTGTCCTTCCAGGACCTTTATCCTTCAGGTGTATTGTACTACCTTGTCTTTTTTTTTTTTTAATATTTTATTTATTTATTTGACACAGAGAGAGATCACAAGTAGGCAGAGAGGCAGGCAGAGAGAAGGGGGGAAGCAGGCTCCCCGATGAGCAGAGAGCCCGATGTGGGGCTCAATCCCAGGATCCTGAGATCACTACCCGAGCCGAAGGCAGAGGCTTAACCCACTGAGCCACCCAGGCGCCCCTGTACTACCTTGTCTTAATGGGGATGCCAGGTCTTCCCTGCCTTTATGGAGGATGCACCAACTCATCACATTTCTCAGATTTGGAATCAAGATTTCTTCTGTCAGGGCATTGATGAGTCTTTTTTTAGTTGCAGAAATTTATAGATTTTTAAGTCATTTCTTCAGCCATTTGACATACTTCTGGGTATCCATTCTCAAACATCTACTATATCTGCCTCCTGTTTTAAATTATCATTGCCCTGGCTATAATTGATAGCAGAGAGCACATGGCAAAAGCTTCCCCAGTTGTATGCCAGTGATAGAGACTTCCTGTGTACATGGTGCCTGTACTCGTGAAGTGCTCTTAGCCCTCCTTTGGTATATGTGCAGAAAGCATAGTGATTAAAGCCTCATAACCAGACAGATCTGGGTTGCAGTGCCATATATCCTTGAGCATGTCCTTTACCTTTCTGAGCCTGAAACATGTGGATGGTAGTAGATGATTGGGTTGGGTGACAGAGAAGGAAATGGGATAACATACACAAAATGCTTCGTGTGATGCTAGCTCAATTTGTCACAGCTATTCCTTTTTTTTTTTTTTTTTTGGTCCTCCAGTTTTGTTGGAAGCAAATAATGAAAACCATTGCCATAAAAAACATACATAAATGAGTTAAATAACACCATCAAGTATTTGTGGTTTTTTAAAAAGATTTTATTTATTTAATTGACAGAGAAATAGAAAGTGCACAAGTAAGTAGAGCAGCAGGCAGAGAGAGAGGGAGAAGCAGGCTCTCTGTGGAGCAGGGAGCCGGCTGTGGGGCTCAATCCCAGGACCCTGGGATCATGATCTGAGCAGAAGACAGCCACTTAACGACTGAGCCACCCAGGTGCCCCTCAAGTATTTGTTAACCAATTGGTTTTCCATTTACTATCTTAATGCCTCTATCAGTACTCCAACTGTTGCTTTGTTTCATGTCCAGGGTATTTTTTTTCTTGCTTTTTAAAAAATTTATTAGCATATAATGTATTATTTGCTTCAGGGGTACAGGTCTGTGAATCATCAATCTAACACAATTCACAGCACTCACCATAGCATATACCCTCCCCAGTGTCCATCACCCAACCACCCTATCTCCTCCCCACCACCCCCCAGCAACCCTTAGTTTGTTTCTGAGGTTAAGAGTCTCTTATGGTTTGTCTCCCTCCCTGGTCCCATCTTGTTTCATTTTTTCCCCTCCCTACCCTCCAGGATCCCCCCCCCCCCGCCCTGCCTCTCAAATTCCTCCTATCAGAGAGATCATATGATAATTGTTTTTCTCTGATTGACTTATTTTGCTCAGCATAACACCTTCTAGTTCCATCTACATCGTTGCAAATGGCAAGATTTCGTTTTTTGGTGGCTGCATAGTATTCCATTGTATATATATACCACATCGTCTTTATCTATTCATCTGTTGATGGACATCTAGGCTCTTTCCATAGTTTGGCTATTGTAATGTCATATCTGTTTTTATTAATAATATTTACTTATAATGTCCCTGAATGTTTCCCAGGCAGCATTCCCAGATTCTCTCTGCCCCTCCCTCCACTTGCACAGCAGGTGTGCACTCTCTCTATCTTTCTCTCCAAAATAAATAAATAAATTTTTTTTTTAAATTTTATTTATTTGACAGACAGAGATCACAAGTAGGGAGAGAGGCAGGCAGAGAGAGGAGGAAGCAGGCTCTCTGCTCAGCAGGGGGGGGGGGCTTGATCCCAGGACCCTGGGATCATGACCCAAGCTGAAGGCAGAGGCTTTAACCCACTGAGCCACCAGGCGCTGCTAAATAAATCTTTTTAAAATGAATATTTATTGAGAATTTACCATGTGCCAATCATGATTCTGAATGCTTTACATGTATTATGTTGTGTCATCTTTTTAGTTGTCTTAAGTAATCTATGAGATTATGATCTTATAGATAAACTGAGGCTCTGAAAAGTTAAGTGACTTGCAAAATTTTGCTCATTGCAGGTTCACACAACCATATGTCAGAGCTGGCATGCATACCCAGTCTAACTTCAGATTTCACTACCTTAACCCCTACACTTGAGTCTGTATGTCACTTAGAAAAATTTGTCTGATGATCTTCACAAACTGAGTCATTTTACTTCTCAGAGTTCAGCTGCTTTATTTCTGAAAGGAATGGTGATTGCAGTCTATTTCTGAAGCTGAGGAAATGACCAGAACCTGAAATTCCTTCATGCCTTCCCTAAAAAGCATTTAGTCAGGAAAGTTCTCAACATGTTAGGTTTTCTGAGACATACTCACAGGTACCTAATACATCATGATAGATAAGGTGGACAAGGTGCATGGAAAACCATGCGTAAAAGTCTATCATACAAGCCCAAAAGTCAGTCTTTCTTGGCTCCCCTGGGAGTGAACCACAACCCATCCTTTGAGTTTCTGTCACTATCTACAGTTCCTGGCCCTGGGGCCTCTCAGAGCTTTCACTATATCCCAGCGGAAGTAGCATCATTACTTTCACATGTGGCAGAGGGCACCTGGCTTCTATCCCTAGCCTGACCATATTTGACCTTTGTGATCTTGGATAAGTCGCCAACTTCTCTGTGTTTTTTCCCTTATCAAGCATATTGTTTACACAAATTTAGAGATTTAAAATATCTCCCCTGTCTCTTCACGGTGCTTGTAAAAGACGAAAATGAACAAAAAAGCAAAAGAGGTGTGAGAACCCTAAAACTACAAGGAAAGACACCAGAATCTTGTTAACTCTGGGATTATGGGAGGGAGGTATATATTTTCTTCTTAATATTTTTCCTGTATCTTCCAAGTTTTCTACAGTAAGCATATCTTCTTTTCTGATAGAAAAAGGAAAGAAAGGTTTGATAAAAAGAACATCACACGTTGTCTTCATGGCCTTACAGTCTAAGTAAGCATGAAGTCAGAGTGACAGGGGACATCAGTTACAGATGTGCCTTTTGTGGCCCAGCCAGCCATGGAGCTCAGTGAGCAGCTCATGGCAGGGGCACCTGCCACACCCATTTTAAGGGACTACTGTTCTCACTCTTCCCATTTTTGATTAGCAGTAACATACTAGCCATGTAGTTGAAAATCCAGTGTTATAAATTAACAGGTTCTTCTCTTTATAAAAAGATTCATCAGATAGACCTGTTATACTTTTAGTAGACTATTTAAAAAATGAGTGCATCTAAAATATTATTCTAAATTTGATTTTAAAGTACAATTCTAAATCTCATGTACAGATAATTTTTAGGAACACAACTGCTTAAACCATGAAGGAACTTACTAAACATTAAAAAAAAATTTTAACATTTTTTATTTAAATTCAATTAACATGTGTTATTGGTTTCAGAGGTACAGGCCTTGTGATTCATCAGTCTCATACAATAAGCAGTGCTCATTACATCACTTGCCCTCCTTAATGTCTATCACCCAGTTACCCCATCCCTCCACTCCCTCCCTTCCAGCATCCCTCGGTTTGTTTCCTATGTTTAAGAGTCTCTTATGGTTTGTCTCCCTCTCTGGTTTCATCTTCTTTTATTTTTTCTTCTCTTCCCCTGTGATCTCCTGTTTTGTTTCCACATATGATCATATGATAACTGTCTTTCTCTGATTGACTTATATCACGTGGCATAATACCCTCTAGTTCCATCCATATTAGTTAAACTTGTAAAAAGTACCTGCATGTTAAGATATTTTATGGCCTATTGTTGAAGTTTGAGTTTGGCAACTTTTGGACTCTTAATTTGGAAACTGTGGTTATGTTCAGTAAAATATAAATTAAAATTTTGAAAGATTGAGAAAATTGAGTTAGGACTTCCTTACCCTTAATTCACTGCAAAATAAATGAATTTATCAGAAGTACCTGACAGCTTAGTGGAAACCACATGAGCTTTGGAGTCAGACATACTGGATGTGGAATTTGGTTCTGTCACACAACAGCTTTTTGTGAGCAAATCAACCTCTTTTTTTTCTTAAGATTTTATTTATTTATATAGAGACAGACAGTGTGAGCAGGGAAAGGGCCAGAGAGAGAACCTCAGGCAGACTCTGTGCGGAGCACAGAGCCCCACCCAGGGCTCGATCTCACCACCTTGAGATCATGATCTGAGCTGAAACCAGTAGTTGGACACTCAACCAACTGAGCCACCCAAGTGCCCTGCGACTCAACCTCTTGAATTTGTCTTCAACATATACTGGGCATAATATAATGAACTTACCTCATATCTAGGCTGTTGTGAAGATTCTATCAAATAATGTTTTATTTAATTTTTTTTTTAAGTAATCTGTACACCCAACATGGAGCTCAAACCCACAACCCCAAGATCAAGAGTCGCACATTCCACTGACTCAGCCAGCCAGGCACCCCTCTGTCAAATAATATTTCTTCACCTTTTTGATTCTCAGTAATCAGCACTCCTCCCTCTGTCTAAAATCAGGTCAGCATGTTCACATATGGCTGTATGTTGAGTGGCAAGAGGCAGTCCTGAGACTTCACCTCTATTTCCTCTTTCCCATCGGGCTATAGAGGGACCCAAGTTAGTCTCTACTTCCATGGTCTCAATGGAAATCATGTCAATTGTGATAATGTCAATTGTGATAACTCATTACTTCTGTGTTCCAACACATCATTCCTGGCCCCCTCTATGACGGCTTCCTGGTGGAACAGGTGATTGTAATCAGTCATTCCATGATGCACATTTCTGTCTTTGCTTTAGTTCCTAAGATAGATGGGTGGTATGGGACATTGCCTTGGAGACAAGTCATGCCCTAGAGACTGTAGTCAGGCTAAATCTATCAAAGACATTAAAAAGAATATATAAAATCAAGAAGTAAATTATCTCTTGAGCTGTTGAATGTTCTCCCCAAGGTTAGTATTCCCCATTGTTTGCACTGCTGTTGGGTACTTACTCTGTATGATTACATGTAGGCAGCTTTCTACGTACAATGAAAATACTGCCGTGTACTGACAGATATATGCCTGATCTCTATGGCTCTCAGCCAACACTTAGGAGTCTCTATGGCTCTCAGCCAACACTTAGGGAATTTTTTACTTCTTGAGGGAATCACCCTATGGATTTTATTTTCAGGTGATTCTGAAGGGCAGCAAGGAGCGCAGCACTGGGGCCACTGGAGTTAATGCGGACTCCTCCCGCTCCCATGCTATCATCCAAATTCAGATCAAGGATTCAGCCAAGAGGACATTTGGCAGGTAAGTTGGAAATATGCAAGGAATTGCATTGTCTGCCTCTCCCTAATGTGACTTTGAAATATGTGTTATCAACAAACAGGACATTTTGCCACCATAGAGTTTTTCATAAATATCAGGGATACAGAGTGGAATTGTTAGCCCTGAAATAAATCATTGTATTAAAGTGCCATCAGTTGATTAACCATGAAGTAATGACCTATTGTTGGTCAAGCCTAAGTTATTAAAAGGGACATTGATTGCTTCTAACGTGAAACAGTATCAGCAAAGAAATAGTAGGAAATGCATCTCAGCTTACAGGCCAAAAAAAAAAAAAAAAAAAGAAAGAAAAGAAAAAAATTAATCTATCCTCCTTGAAAGAAGCCATAAGACAATTGGGTACATTCATTGCTTCTCTGGTGCTATCTTAGCAAACTCTGCCACACTGATGGATGAGCCTCTCTCACCTCTGAGTAATGAGTCTTTTTTTTCTTACTTACTATAATTCCTCCTCTTCTTCTTCTCCTCTTTTTGAGGGGGGGACCTGGAAAGCAGCCCACAAAAGTTTCTATTTAATTATCTAAGTGGTCACCTAAGTGATTTGCATTGTAGTCATTTAGCCTTATAGGAAGAATGTTTTATTAATTTTATTAATTTCTCACAAATGATTAAAACCAACAGAAGTGTCTGAGCAGTGAGGGCAACAGCTGACAGATCAGTCTTCTAATACTTTTGGAAAGCTGAGAGTATGTCTTTTCTTTCCAGAGGTTGGGCCAGTGTTAATTTCTTCCTGCTGCCCCAAAATGCTTGCTGATGTAAAAATAAACCAAGGCCTCCAAGAAGTTATCCCTGCTGTGTGTTTTCTCTAGGATCTCTTTTATTGACTTGGCTGGCAGTGAAAGAGCAGCAGATGCCAGAGACTCAGACAGACAGACAAAGATGGAAGGCGCAGAAATAAACCAGAGTCTTCTGGCTGTAAGTTATTTGAAAGCTTTGATCTAAAAATCCTACTTTTTTTTTTTTTTAAGATTTTATTTATTTATTTGACAGACAGGGGTTCGATCCCAGGACCCCACGATCATGACCTGAGCCAAAGGCAGAGGCTTTAACCCACTGAGCCACCTAGACGCTCCTAAAAATCCTTCTTGAGAGATTTTTGTCCCTCTTTACATGCAGCCAGATTGTGTGAAGGTGGGGTGTGGTGGAATCAGCGGAGCAAGGGCATGCTCCTGTCTGGAAGTGGGGTTCCAGGGTTAGAGATAGAGGCTGCCCAATCAGATTCTTCAAAGTTCTAGGCAACTCTTCCCTTCTGTTCCTGCCTTCTCTTCCTCTGGTCAGTCCCTTAGGAGCAGAAAAGTATTTCTGCAGCAGCTGAATGGTTAACTTAGATAAGCTTTCTCTCTCTCATCAAGTTTTTAAATTGTATTAATTTTTCAAGCATAACAAAATAAAATAAATCACATAATGACCTCCCAAATACTTGCACCCAGCTTCAACATGTGAAAAATCTAACGAACCCTTTCCTTCCCCTGGTTAGATTATTGTAAAGCAAATCCTGTCTTGTCATTTTTTCCACAAATATTTCATGATCTCAAAGAGATAAGGACTCTTATTTTTGAATATAACTGTAATGCCATTATCATACCTGAGGAAGTAATTATGTAATGTTATCTATTATCCAGGAAGTATTATGATTTCTCCAGTTGTCCCATAAATGTCTTTTCACAGTCTGTTCAAATCAAGATGCAAAAAGACCCTTGGGTTGCTTTTGATAGTCTCTTTTATTCTATATCAGTTCTTTTGTTTTCTCTCTCTCTTATTTTTTTTTAAAGATTTTATTTATTTATTTGACAGATCACAAGTAGGCAGAGAGGCAGGCAGAGAGAGAAGGGGAAACAGGCTCCCGCCGGTGCCCAGTTTTCTCTCTTTTAATATCAGTGTATTTGCTGAAGAAAACTGGGTCCATTTGCCCTATAAGATTTTCCAGGTTGACTGCATCCCCACATTGGTGTTTATCATCATACTCTATCCTCTGTGTTTTCTATAAAGTGGCTAAGATCTATACTCGTGCTGTACAGGAGGGAGCCACTAAGCCACATTTGGTTATTGAGCACTTCAAATGTAGCTCCTCTGAACTGATACATGCCTAAGTGTAAGATACACACTGGATTGTGAAGCAAGTATAATATCTTATTAATATGTTTTCATATTGATTACATGCTAAAATAATATTTTTGCTGGTTTTTTTTAATGTTTTTGGCTATATTGGATTACATATAGTTAAGATTATATAATTAAGATTAATTTCAGGGTACCTGGCTGGCTCAGTCAGTTTAGCATCTACCTTCAGCTCAGGTCAGGGTCAGATCTCAGGGTCTTGGGATCAGCCCACATTGGGATCCCTGCTCAGAGGGGCGTCTGCTTCTCCCTCTGATCCCCCCACTCATGCTCTCTCTTGCTCACTCTCTGAAATAAATAAAATCTTAAAAAAAAAAAGATTAATTTCATTTTTTTTTAATGTGGCTACTAGAGATTTAAAATTACAAAGTTTGCTCTTGGGGCTAACATATTCCTATTGGGAAAGCACTGTACTAGAAGCTTGATCAGATTGAGGTTCTGGTTTTTTGGCAGGAATTCATGGGTAGTTTTTAGACTTCCTATAGGAACATATCAGGACGTACAGAATGTCTGGTTGTCTTTTTGTGATTTTTTTAAAAGATTTTATTTATTTATTTGACATATAGAGATCACAAGTAAGCAGAGAGGCAGGAAGAGAGAGAGGGGAAGCAGGCTCCCTGCTGAGCAGAGAGCCTGATTCAGGGCTCGATCCCAAGACCCTGAGATCATGACCTGAGCTGAAGGCAGTGGCTTAACCCACTGAGCCACCCAGGTGCCCATCTTTTTGTGATTTTTAAGAATTAAAGGTTCAAGTGTTGACATCGTAATTTCTCCTTTATAGTTTCCTATCAGACTTTTTCATTTAATGGGTTTACCAGCTATGGATAAGCATCACCTGTATCTATTGTTCCATTAGGGATTCTGAAATTGTGATATTCTCATTCTCATATTCCTTCTTTATTAGCTGGAAGAATTTTTCTTCAAGTATGTGATTATGATTATCCTGAAATATAGTTCATTCAGTAGAGACAAGATAAATGCTTGCTTGATTCTTTGCTTTTACTCACCAGTTTTCAGAATGATTCGGTGTCCTAGTAACCTAAACCCGACCAATTAATTTGTTGTTATTTACTGTTTTGTTTGGTTTTGTATTATTATAGACTCATTGTAATCATTATTCTTTTTGTTATTTAAATTATACATCATTTGGGCAGTGGGAGACCTTTCAAGTATGTTCTTCTAGTTTTTTGACCAACTATTAGTCTCTAATAGCTTCTAGCTTCCTGGCATTCTGGCAAGACAAGATGATCCAGGCTCCTCTTGTACATTTCCTTCCCCAGACCTTGAATCAGGCAATTCTTCAACAAGCCTTGGTTTTAGAAGGAAATGCCATTTCGAGACCAGTTAGGGGTGCTAGGGGTGCTTACTACCACTGGGTTAGTCCTTGCTTCTAGGTGTTTTTGTTAGAGCTAGGAAATTGATTTTTTAAAATTATTTTTATTAACATATAATGTATTATTTGCCCCAGGGGTACAGGTCTGTGAATCATCATGATTTTTTTTGAAAGAGGAAAATACATTAGGGATTCATATTAATAAATTAATTCAAAAGCAGGGGAAGTGGGAGAGGGAGAGGCAGGCTTCCCGACAAGCAGGGAGCCTGATGCGGGGCTCGATCCCAGGACCCTGGGATCATGACTTGAACCAAAGGCAGACATTTAACAATTGAGCCATCCAGGCACCCCACAGCATTTATATAATTTATTTGCTCTACTTCAGTATATGTGTGTTTCAAAATAATGCTGATATTTTTCATAATATTAATGAATTCAGATTAAGATTTCTTTGTTTCCTTTTCACCCTTAGGTTGTATCCCACTTAGGTGTACAGTCATAATATGTTGCACAGTCATTTGAAATCTTTTCTATGTGTTTAAGCTTACCAATTTCATATTCATATTAAAGTATAAACTGTAGAACAAGCCAATCTGAAAGAAGTCTTGTGTCCATCCCTGTCCCCTCAACCCTATTACCTCCCACTTCTTAGATAACCATTTTTTTACCTATATATATATTTGTATTCACCTTGAAAAAAAGGGTAGCACGCTGTAAACACTTTGCTCTTTTCACTTAACAATACCCTAGAGCTCACTACATGGCTGTATGTAGACATCTTCCTTGTTCCTTTTTGCAGCTGCATAGTGCTGCCTGTGCCCCTCCATATTATTTAAGTCCTTTTGATCAGAACTGAGGTCTCCACCTAGGCACTTTATTTCCAGGCCTCACGAGGGATAAATTGCAAGACAGAGAGAGGTAAGAAAGACAGTCCGCATCTCTTTTTATTTTTTCAGTTTCTGAATAATTTTTTTTAAAGATTTTATTTATTTATTTATTTGACAGAGATCACAAGTAGGCAGAGAAGCAGGTGGGGGCGGGGGGTGGGGGGAAGCAGGCTCCCCGCTGAGCAGAGAGCCCGATGCCAGGCTCGATCCCAGGACCCTGAGGTCACTACCCAAGCTGAAGACAGAGGCCTAACCCACTGAGCCACCCAGGCATCCCTGGTTTTTTAATAATTTTAGATTTACCAAAACAAAGTTGCGGGACACCTGGGCGGCTCAGTTGGTTAAGCAGCTGCCTTCGGCTCGGGTCATGATCCCAGTGTCCTGGGATCGAGCCCCACATCAGGCTCCTTGCTTGACAGGGAGCCTGCTTCTCCCTCTGCCTCTGCCTGCCACTCTGTCTGCCTGTCCTCGCTCTCGCTCCTCTCTCTCTCTGACAAATAAATAAATAAAATCTTTAAAAAAAAAAAAAAAAGTTGCCAAAATTAAATACACAGCATTCCTTCACCCAGTTTCCATATTACTAATATCTTGTATAATCATAATAAAATTATCTAAATCAGGAAATTAACATTGGCATAATACCAAGACAACAATAATAACATCAGTATAATACTATTAACTAATCTACAGACCTTGTGTGAATTTCACCAGTAGTCCCACTAATGCCCTTTTTTGGTCCAGGATCCTATATTATGTTTAGTTGTCATGTTCTCATAATCTCCTCAGTTTTTGTCATCTGTGACTTCGACACGTTTGAAGAGTGCTGTCCTGCCTGGTTTTTTGGTTTTGGTTGTTTTGGGGTTTTTTTTGTTTTTGCAGATTGTCTGTGAATTTGGGTTTATTCAGTGTTTTCTCAAGATTAGATTGGGGTAAAGAATTTTGAGCAAGAATACCACATAAATTGTACCCTTCTCAGTGAATCATATAGGTGGTACATGAAGTCAGTATGTCTCATTACTGGTGATGTTAACTTTGATCACTTAGTTAAGATGGTTTGTGCTAAGTTTCTCCACTATAATGTTAACCATTTTCCCTTTGTAATTAATAAATACCTTGGGGCACCTGGGTTGGTTGGGCGTCTGCCTTTGGATTACATCATCATGCCCTGTGGCAGGCTCCCCTCTCATCAGGGAGTCTGCTTCTCCCTCTGCTCATGCTCTCTTGCTTGCTCTGCATGTTCTCTCTCTCTCTCATAAATAAATAAGTAAATAAATGAATAAATAAATAAATAAATAAATGACTTATGGGGAGATAGTCTGAAACTATGTAATTTCCTATTTACATCACACTTTTGCTGCCTAATTTTAGCATCTGTTGATGATTCTTAACCTGGAACAATCATTACTGTTATGTTTACCTGGTGAGATTTCCTGTTCCTATCATCCTTTTTACATTAATTGGTTGGAATTCTGCTATAAGACAGAGCTGTCCTTTCCCTACAATTAATTAGATTATTTATAACAGTAAGTGGATATTTCTTTTATTTGCTAGATTATAATACATTTTTATTATTTATTTTATTGCTCAGATTGTTCTCAAAGGCTGATAAGGATTAGTGGCCACACTTGGATTTGAGTATGTAAGAGGCAGGTGTAACTCAGGCCAAGGGTTTGGTTACCTGTTTGTGCCTTTTGGAGAACTGTCCCAGTGGTAAAGTTTGGGGTTATTGCATTGATTTGGAATAAAAGAGGAAATTCCCTTGTACAGGTTTCTCCTGCTATCTGAAAATAGAACTTCCCTATGAAATCTTTTGTAAGCCAAAATGGCATAAGGCAAAGAAGTGATTACCATTAATTTATATGGAAACAAAGGTGAGCATTCCCAGACCCCAAAAATAACCTCTTAGGCTTTTCTGATACCTCAGCACACATCTTGATAATGGATGCAGAAAATAAATCAAGATAAAGCACAGGTGGGCCTGGCTGGCCCAGTCAGTGGAACATGTGACTCTTGATGTTGGGGTCATGAGTTGAGCCCCACATTGGGCATAGGGTTTACTTAAAAACAAACAAACAAAAAACGATTACTTCAAAAAAAAATCTATTAGAAAAAAAAAGATAAAGCACAGATGGTTGCAGACACAGTTCAAAACTATGGCTTAACCCACTGAGCCATGCTTTTAAATAAAAGAAGGGGCACCTGGTTGGCTCAGTGGGTTAAAGCCTCTGCCCTCGGCTCAGGTCACGGTCTCAGGGTTCTGGGATCGAGCGCCGCATCGGGCTCTCTGCTCAGCAGGGACCCTGCTTCCCTCTCTGTCTCTCTCTGCTTGCCTCTCTGCCTGCTTGTGATCTCTCTCTGTCAAATAAATAAAATCTTAAAAAAAAAAAAAAAAAGAGACTTAAAAATAAATAAAAGCAAAAATTCTCTATGGATTTCTTTAAGTTAGTGCGTGCTCCTGCTCTCTTTCAAAATAATTATCAGAAAACTTATATCTGAATCTACACCTATAGGTGTGCATATGTGAGCAGGGAGGTGGGGGAGTGGTATATAGGTATTTTCTGTACTTAAGCGCACCTATTGTTATGCCCGAGTTTTCGCGTCCTAGAGACCACCAAGGAGCCAAGCACCGATGCAATCACACAAGGGTTTATTCAGCAAGCTTAAGCTTGGGCCCAAGTATACCCAGCACAGCGGAGCAGGGACTTGGACCCCAAACCAGATTACAGTCAGAGTTTTTAAAGACAGAGTAGGGGTGGATTTGGCAGTAGGTGACTGGGCCATGGTCGCATCCCTATGTTCTTGTGATCTATTACAGTGTTAAGCTATCCTATTTCTGACATGATTTATTACAACGTCAATCTATCCTATTCCTGACATGACTTATTACCTTGTTAAGTTATCCTATTCCTAATTGGTTTTTGGTATGGTGTTTTGCTTTCAAAACCTCTGGGCTGTCTTCCTGGAGCCAGGGGTCATTTACTGGTCACGGAGACCTAAGATGGCTGCTGGGGCCAAGATGGCTGTACTTATGTCAAGGCTAAACTTGAAGTGGGTACAGCCTTGTTTTTCTTGGCCTCCACACTGTAACTGCTAATCGTATGAGAGGAGGCAAGAAAAAGGGAGCTGGCAAGCCTAGACTGCCACCACATGAGCCTGGACTTGGGCCTGTGGGAAGGTCCCTGGTTTTTCTGTTCCCCACTACTGGGGCTAATCCTAGGATCAGAGCCTTTAGGATGGGAGACCCTCAAATAGACACAGGGAGCTCAGGATGTTCACCCTTCTAACTTGATTTTTCCTGTTGGACAAGAAACTACCAGGACATTTTGACTTCCTTTTGGAGGATTGTCTGAGAATGGCTCTTTTAAGAAAAGTCTGATCTGTTTCTCTCTCTTTGCATGTGGTATTTCCTGTGCTGCTTGTTGATCTACCCTTTTGCAGCTGAAGGAATGTATTCGTGCGTTGGATCAGGAACACACCCACACTCCCTTCAGGCAAAGCAAATTAACTCAGGTAAAGTTAAATGTGAACTTTGAGTTTGTTCTGTTTCATTCATTTGTTCGTTCTTGCATTCATTTGTTCATTCAGCAAAGCCTCCACTGCCAGCAAAGCATGATGCTAAGCTCTGGGAGGGCAGGGAAGGAGTCACATTCCTTCCAGGTCATTCTAGGCAGAGATGGGCATCCTCAGGCAGAGATGCCTGCGGTATGAAGTAGCTGAGCTTTCACGGGCAGTAGTGCACTTCTGGCTACCACCCAACAGCTTTCTGCTTATTTCTAATATAAAGAAACATTTTCGATTTAATGGAGTCTCTGAGCCTTAGGCTGGTATAGCTGTACTAAGCATTTTCTTAGCTGTGAGACTTAAGTGTTTCAAGACAAAAAATAATGGCTGGAGTTAAAGATAAGATAGATCTTTTAAAAATTTTTTTAATTTACTATTTGCTTATTTTTTTAAAGATTTTTTAATATTTTATGTATTGTGTGTAAGCCTGACGATTCACAGACCTGTACCCCTGGGGCAAATAATACATTATATGTTAATTTTTTAAAAAGATTTTATGTATTTATTTGACAGAGAAATGAGAGAGGGAGCACAAGCAGGGGGAGTGGGAGAGGGAAAAGCAGGCTTCCCGACGAGCAGGGAGCCCAATGTACGGCTGAATCCCAGGACCCTGGGATCATGACCTGAGCTGAAGGCAGACCCTTAATGACTGAGCCACCCTGGTGCCCCCAAACTGTGCTTCTTAATGAATGGAAAATAACAGTAATTCAGCACTGTAATGGCTGCAGAACAGTGGCTCAGGTGGGGGTCTACCTACATACAGACTGCTGTGAAGGCAGTTATGGGTGCCCATGATTCCTTTCTGTACCACGTCCTGTGCTCAGTGGGGGACAGACTAGCGTAGACGGCAGTCTAGATAAGGATCTTTGTATTTTAGCAAAGGTTCTTACTCTGTGCAGCTAACCTAATGGCTCCACAGGGCCTGGGCCAGAACATGTAATATAACTCATTAGACTCATGATTTGTGAGTTGGATTCTATCTTCTCAAACATGATTTCAACTAGAAATTTAAGAAACCCTTTATGGGTGGTTAGTCCTGATTCTAACATTGGCTCTGACTTTTTTTTTTTTTTTAAGATTTTATTTATTTGACAAGAGATCACAAGTAGGCAGAGAGGCAGGTGGTGCAGAGAGCCTGATGTGGGACTCGATCCCAGGACCCTGAGACCGTGACCTGAGCCGAAGGCAGAGGCTTAACCCAGTGAGCTACCCAGGCGCCCCTTGCTCTAACCTTTTTTAAAACAAGTTCACCATCCCCAGAAAATGAGTTCCTATTTAATCCCACATCAGGCTCCTTGCTCAGCAGGGAGCCAGCTTTTCCCTCTGCCTGCCGCTCCCTCTGCTTGTGCTCTCTCTCTCAAATAAATAAAATCTTTAAAATAATAATAATAGTAATACTTCAGAAAAAAATGAAAAAATAATTCAGGGACATTTGGCTGACTCAGTTGATGGAGTGTGACTCTTGATCTTGGAGTTCAAGCCCTATGTTAGGTATAGAGATTGTTTAAAATCGTTTAGGGGTGCCTGTGTGGCTCAGTCATTAAGTGTCTGCCTTCGGCTTGGGTCATGATCCTAGGGTCCTGGGATCGAGCTCCATATCAAACTCCCAGCTTGACGGGGACCTGCTTCTCCCTCTCCTTCTGCCCTGCTTGTGCTCTCTCTCTCTCTCAAATAAAGAAATTTTTAAAAATAAATAAATAAAATCATTTAATAATAATAATTCAAGCAGTATATGTATATACAAGTACAAAAGAAGATAGCGAGAGGTACCTGAAAATCATACCTCTCAGTGATAATCACTGCTACATTTTGGTGACTATCCTTCCAGATATTTTTCTGCCCAAATATCTACACATAGATATACTTATAGAGTTATGGAATCATGTGCCTTCTTCACTCAAAGTTGTAGATCTTCCTGTGTACCTAAGTTCAGATATACCTAATTATTTTTAAAGGTTGTACTGTAGTCAGTTAATATTTATTTAGTTTGCAGGGCACCTGGGTGGTTCAGTTGGTTAAGTTCCTGCCCTCGGCTTAGGTCATGATCCCAGGGTCCTGGGATCAAGCCCCGCATTGGGCTCCCTGCTCAGCAGAGAGCCTGCTTCTCCCTCCCCTTCTGCTACTCCCTGAGCTTGTGCTATCAAATAGATTAAAATAAATAATTTTATTTATTAAATAAATATTTATTTTAAAAATTTAAAAAAATTTTTAAAAGGTATTCAGTTCCCTGTTTACAGACTCCTAGATTTTCTAATTATTATAATGCTTTAAAGCATATCCTATATATTATCTTTCTTTTTTAAATCAACTGAGCAGTTCTCTCTAGGATAATGTCCTGAAAGCATGCACATTTTTTATATTTTTATACATATTGCCAAACTATCTTCTCAAAAGCTTTTACCGTTTCATGGTACACAGGAAATAGTATAGCAATGTAGAAAAGTGCCAATTTCCCTAGACCCTCACCAGGGCCAGGGTATTATGAGTCTTACTTAATCTTATGGGTGAAATATACTAGTGTTTTTACTAGTTTGTTTGTATTTTCTTTGGTTGGTGAAGTACCTTTTTTCTGTGTTTTTGATCATTTGTATTTATTCTTTGTAAATTGCCTTTTTGTAGCAGGGAGGGGAGTTATGGCCCCGTGTCCTGCACACAATAAGTAGTCAGTATGTCCTTTGTTAATTGACTTCATTGACCTGCCTTCTGTTTTGGACAGGTCCTGAGGGATTCTTTCATTGGTGATGCCAAAACCTGCATGATTGCCAACATCTCACCAAGCCATGTGGCCACCGAACACACTCTGAATACCTTGCGTTATGCTGACCGGTGAGTCGCTCCCAGGTAGCAGGTTGTGTGTGCATGTGTCTCAAACACAGAGAACTGATCTTGAGCTCCAGCAGAAGTCTGTTCTTGAGGCCATGATCCTAGTACCAGGGGAATGTGTAATTGGTCATTTGAAAAATGTGACCTGATAGGCCTTGCCATTTTACAAGTGTGAATGTGACAAGAGAAAGGGGACACATTCCCTGGTTCAGGAGACATCTTCATTAGAGACTTTTATTTATTTTTTTTTAATTTATTTATTTGTCAGAGAGAGAGGGAGAGAG